>CAXAJV010000001.1:37870420-37958420 GCA_963969225.1 Xylocopa violacea | reverse complement strand
GCCCCACTTCTCGGTGGGAACATTATATACGTCAATAACGTAATATAACCTAACCTAATCCATCTAGCCCCTCGCTGGTAATGTTTTATAGAATCCCGGTCATGTCGTCCCGTACTTCTCGGTGGGGACATCATATGCGTCAATAACGTTATATATCCAAACCTAAGGCAACCTAACATCTCGGATGTAGTATTTTCCAAAATTCCTGGCGGGTCGGCCCCTACTTCTCGGTGGGCACATTATATACATCCATAACGTAATATAACACAACCTAACCCATCTAGACTCTCGCTGGTAATGCTTTACAGAATCCCCGTCGTGTCGGCCCAACTTCTCGGTGGGAACATTATATACGTCTATAACATAATATAACCTACCCTAACCCATCTAGCCGCTCGCTGGTAATGTTTTACAGAATCCAGTACCTGTCGTCTCGTTCGTCTCGGTAGGGACATTGTATGCGTCTATAACGTTATATATCCTACCCTAAGGCAACCTAACATCTGGGATGTTGTATTTTACAACATTCCTGGCGGGTCGGCCTCCACTTTTCGGTGGGAACATTATATACGTCTATAACGTTTTATATCCTCACCTAAGGCAAACTAACATCTCGAATGTAGTATTTTACAACATTCCTGGCATGTCGGTCCCTACATCTCGGTGGGAACTTTCTATACGTCTATAACGTTGTATATCCTAACCTAAGGGAACCTAACATCTCGGGTGTAATATTTTACAACATTCCTGACGCGATGGGCCCCTATTTCTCGGTGGGAACATTATATACGTCTATAACGTTATATATCCTAACCGAAAGGAACCTAACATCTCGGATGTAATATTTTACAACATTCCTATCGTGTCGTCGCCTGCTTCTCGATGGGGATATTATATACGTCTATAACGTTGTATATCCTAACCTAACGCAACCTAACATCTGGTGATGTAATCTTTTACAACATTCCTGTCATCTCGGTCCCTACGCCTCGGTAGGAACATTCTATACGTCTATAACGTTGTATATCCTAACCTAAGGGAACCTAACATCTCGGGTGTAATATTTTACAACATTCCTGACGCGTTGGCCCCTATTTCTCGGTGGGAATATTATATACGTCTATAACGTTATATACTAGCGTAAGACGACCTAACATCTCGGATGTAATATTTTTCAACATTCCTGGTGTGTCGGCACTTAGTTCTCCGTGGGAACATTATATACGTCTATAACGTTATATATCCTAACCTAAGGCAACCTAACATCTCGGATGTAATATCTTACAACATTCCTGGCATGTCGGTCCCTATATCTCGGTGAGAACATTATATACGTCTGCAAGGTTATATATCATAACCTAAGGCAACCTAACCTCTCTACCGTAATATTTTACAGCATTCCTGGCGTGACGGCGCCTACTTCGCGTTGGGGACATCATATACGTCTATAACGTTGTATATCCTAACCTAAGGCAACCTAACATCTCGGATGTAATAGTTGATAACATTCCTGGCGTGTCGGTGCCTGCTTCTCGATGTGGACGTTATATACATCTATAAGGTTGTATATCCTAACCTGAGGCAACCTAACATCTCGGATGTAATATTTTACAACATTCCTGGCATTTCGGTCCCTACATCTCGGTGGGAACATTCTATACGTCTATAACGTTGTATATCCTAACCTAAGCAACCTAACATGTCGAAAGTAATATTTTACAACATTCCGGGCTTGTCGTCGCCCGCTTCTTAATCGGGACATTAGATACGTCTATAACGTTGTATATCCTAACCTAAGGGAACCTAACATCTAGGATGTAATATTTTACAACATTCTGGCGTGTCGTCGCCTGCTTCTCGAAGGGGACATTATATACGTCTATAACGATGTATATCTTAACCTAACGCAACCTAACATCTGGGATGTCATATTTTACAACATTCCTGACGCGTCGGCCACTATTTCTCGGTGGGAACATTATATACGTCTATCACGTTAATTATCCTAGGCTAAGGCAACCTAACATATCGGATGTCATATTTTACAACTTTCTGGCGTGTCGTCGCCTGCTTCTCGATCGGGACATTAGATACGTCTATAACGTTGTATATCCTAACCTAAGGGAACCTAGCATCTCGGGAGTAATATTTTACTACATTACTGGCACGTCGGCCCGTACCTGTCGGCGGCAATATTATATAAGTCAAAAACGTTATATTCACTAACCTAAGGCAACCTAACATGTCGAGCGCAATATTTTACAACATTCTGGCTTGTCGGTCCCTACTTCTCGGTGGGAACATTATATACGTCTATAACGATATATATCCTAACCTAAGGGAACCTAACATCTCGGGTGTAATATTTTACAACATTCCTGACACGTCGTCGCCTGCTTCTCGATGGGGACATTATATACGTCTATAACGTTGTATATCCTAACCTAAGCAACCTAACATCTGGGATGTAATATTTTACAAGATTCCTGGCATGTCGGTCCCCACGTCTCGGTAGGAACATTATATACGTCTATAACGATATATATCCTAACCTGCAGCAACGTAACATCTCGGATGTAATATTTTACATCATTCCTGGCGCGTCGGCTCCTACTTTTCGGTGGGAACATTATATACGTCTATAACGTTATATATCCTAACGTAAGGCAACATAACATCTTGGATGTAATATTTTACAACATTCCTGGCATGTCGGTCACTACGTCTCGGTGGGAACATTATATACGTCTATAACGTTATATATCCTAGCCTAAGGCAACCTAACATGTTGAATGTAATATTTTACAACATTCTGGCGTGTCGTCGCCTGCTTCTCGATGGGGACATTATATACGTCTATAACGTTGTATATCCTAACCTAACACAACCTATCATCTGGGATGGAATATTTTACATCATTCCTGGCATGTCGGTCCCTACATCTCGGTGGGAACTTTCTATACGTCTATAACGTTGTATATCCTAACCTAAGGCAACCTAACATGTTGAATGTAATATTTTACAACATTCTGGCGTGTCGTCGCCTGCTTCTCGATGGGGACATTATATACGTCTATAACGTTGTATATCCTAACCTAACACAACCTATCATCTGGGATGGAATATTTTACATCATTCCTGGCATGTCGGTCCCTACATCTCGGTGGGAACTTTCTATACGTCTATAACGTTGTATATCCTAACCTAAGGGAACCTAACATCACGGGTGTAATATTTTACAACATTCCTGACGCGATGGGCCTCTATTTCTCGGTGGGAAAATTATATACGTCTATAACGTTATATATCCTAACCGAAAGCAACCTAACATCTCGGATGTAATATTTTACAACATTCCTATCGTGTCGTCGCCTGCTTCTCGATGGGGATATTATATACGTCTATAACGTTGTATATCCTAACCTAACGCAACCTAACATCTGGTGATGTAATCTTTTACAACATTCCTGTCATCTCGGTCCCTACGCCTCGGTAGGATCATTCTATACGTCTATAACGTTGTATATCCTAACCTAAGGGAACCTAACATCTCGGGTGTAATATTTTACAACATTCCTGACGCGTCGGCCCCTATTTCTCGGTGGGAACATTATATACGTCTATAACGTTATATACTAGCGTAAGGCGACCTAACATCTCTGATGTAATATTTTTCAACATTCCTGGTGTGTCGGCACTTAGTTCTCCGTGGGAACATTATATACGTCTATAACGTTATATATCCTAACCTAAGGCAACCTAACATCTCGGATGTAATATTTTACTACATTCCTGGCACGTCGGCCCCTACTTCTCGGTGGGAATATTATATACGTCTATAACGTAATAGAACCTAATCTAACCCATCTAGACCCTCGCTGGTAATGTTTTACGGAATCCCGTTCGTGTCGCCCCGTACGTCACGGTGCGGACATTATATACGTCTATAACCTTATATATCCTAACCTAAGGCAACCTAATATCTCGAATGTAGTATTTCACAACATTCCTGGCGGGTCAGCCCCACTTCTCGCTGGGAACATTATATACGTCTATAACGTAATATAACCTAACCTAACCCATCTAGCATCTCGCTGGTATTGTTTTACAGAATCACGGTCGTGTCGTCCCGTACTTCTCGATGGGGACATTATATACGTTTATAACGTTATACATACTAACCTAAGGCAACTTAACATCTCGGATGTAGTATTCTCCAACATTCCTGGCGGGTCGGCCCCTAAACCTCGGTGGGCACATTATATACGTCTATAACGTTATATATATTACTATAAGGCAACCTAACATCTCGAATGTAGTATTTCACAACATTCCTGTCGGGACGGCCCCACTTCTCGGTGAGAACATTATATACGTCTATAACGTAATATAACCTAACCTAACCCATCTAGTCCCTAGCTGGTAATGTTTTACAGAATCCTTGTCGTGTCGGCCCGTACTTGTCGGTGGGGACACTATATACGTCTATAACGTTGTATATAATACCATAAGGATACCTAACATCTCGAATGTAGTATTTCACAACATTCTTGGCGGGTCAGCACCACTTCTCGGTGGGGACATTATACACGTCTATACCGTTGTATATCCTAACCTAAGTAACCTAACATCTCGGATGTAGTATTTTCCAACATTCCTGGCGGGTCGGCCCCTACTTCTCGGGAGGAACATTATATACGTCTATAACCTAATATAACCTAACCTAACGCATTTAGACTCTCGCTGGTAATGTTTTACAGAATCTCGTTCGTGTCGTCCCGTACATCACTGTGCGGTCATTATGTAGGTCTATAACGTTATATATACTAACCTAAGGCAACCTAACATCTCGATTGTAGTATTTTAAACATTCTAGGCGGGTCGGCCCCTACTTCTCAGTGGGAACATTATATACGTCTGTAACTTTATATATGGCAGCCTAAGGCAACCTAACATCTCGGATGTAGTATTTGCCAACATTCCGAGCAGGTCGGCCCCACTTCTCGGTGGGAACATTATATACGTCAATAACGTAATATAACCTAACCTAATCCATCTAGCCCCTCGCTGGTAATGTTTTATAGAATCCCGGTCATGTCGTCCCGTACTTCTCGGTGTGGACATCATATGCGTCAATAACGTTATATATCCAAACCTAAGGCAACCTAACATCTCGGATGTAGTATTTTCCAAAATTCCTGGCGGGTCGGCCCCTACTTCTCGGTGGGCACATTATATACATCCATAACGTAATATAACACAACCTAACCCATCTAGACTCTCGCTGGTATTGCTTTACAGAATCCCCGTCGTATCGGCCCAACTTCTCGGTGGGAACATTATATACGTCTATAACATAATATAACCTACCCTAACCCATCTAGCCGCTCGCTGGTAATGTTTTACAGAATCCAGTACCTGTCGTCTCGTTCGTCTCGGTAGGGACATTGTATGCGTCTATAACGTTATATATCCTAACCTAAGGCAACCTAACATCTGGGATGTTGTATTTTACAACATTCCTGGCGGGTCGGCCTCTACTTTTCGGTGGGAACATTATATACGTCTATAACGTTTTATATTCTCACCTAAGGCAAACTAACATCTCGAATGTAGTATTTTACAACATTCCTGGCATGTCGGTCCCTACATCTCGGTGGGAACTTTCTATACGTCTATAACGTTGTATATCCTAACCTAAGGGAACCTAACATCTCGGGTGTAATATTTTACAACATTCCTGACGCGATGGGCCCCTATTTCTCGGTGGGAACATTATATACGTCTATAACGTTATATATCCTAACCGAAAGCAACCTAACATCTCGGATGTAATATTTTACAACATTCCTATCGTGTCGTCGCCTGCTTCTCGATGGGGATATTATATACGTCTATAACTTGTATATCCTAACCTAACGCAACCTAACATCTGGTGATGTAATCTTTTACAACATTCCTGTCATCTCGGTCCCTACGCCTCGGTAGGAACATTCTATACGTCTATAACGTTGTATATCCTAACCTAAGGGAACCTAACATCTCGGGTGTAATATTTTACAACATTCCTGACGCGTCGGTCCCTATTTCTCGGTGGGAATATTATATACGTCTATAACGTTATATACTAGCGTAAAACGACCTAACATCTCGGATGTAATATTTTTCAACATTCCTGGTGTGTCGGCACTTAGTTCTCCGTGGGAACATTATATACGTCTATAACGTTATATATCCTAACCTAAGGCAACCTAACATCTCGGATGTAATATCTTACAACATTCCTGGCATGTCGGTCCCTATATCTCGGTGAGAACATTATATACGTCTGCAAGGTTATATATCATAACCTAAGGCAACCTAACCTCTCTACCGTAATATTTTACAGCATTCCTGGCGTGACGGCGCCTACTTCGCGTTGGGGACATCATATACGCCTGTAACGTTATATATCCTAGCCTAAGGCAACCTAACATGTCGGATGTAATATTTTACTACATTCCTGGCACGTCGGCCCCTACCTCTCGGTGGGAACATTATATACGTCTATAACGTCATATATCCTAACCTAAGGCAACCTAACACCTCGGATGTAATGTTTAACAACATTCCTGGCTCATCGGCCCCTACTTCTCGGTGGCAACACTATATACGTCTATAACGTTATATATCCTAACCTAAGGCAACCTGCCACCTCGGATGTAATGTTTAACAACATTCCTGTCTCATCGGCCCCTACTTCTCGGTGGCAACACTATATACGTCTATAACGTTATATATCCTAACCTAAGGCAACCTAACATCTCGGATGTAATATTTTACTACATTCCTGGCACGTCGGTCCCTACTTCTCGGTGGGGACATTATATACGTCTATAACGCTATATATCCTAGCCTAAGGTAACCTAACATGTCGAGCGTAATGTTCTACAACATTCCTGGCTCATCGGCCCCTCCTTCTCGGTGGCAACACTATATACGTCTATAACGTTATATATACTAACTTAAGGCAACCTAACATCTCCACCGTAATATTTTACAACTTTCCTGGCATGCAAGTCCCTACTTCTCTGTGGTAACATTATATACGGCTATAACGTTATATATCCTAGCCTAAGGAAACCTAACATCTCGGATGTAATATGTTACAACATTCCCCGCGCGTCGGCCCCTACTTCTTTGTCGGAACATTGTATACGTCTATAACGCTATATATCATAGCTTAGGGTAACCTAACATGTCGAGCGTAATATTTTACAACATTCCTGGCTCGTCGGCCCCTACTTCTCGGTGGGAACATTATATACGTCTATAACGTTATATATGCAAGCCTAAGGCAATCCTAACATGTCGAATGTAATATTTTCCAACATTCCTGGCGCCTCGGCCCCTACTTCTCGGTGGGAACATTATATACGTCTATAACGTTATATATCCTAGCCTGAGGCAACCTAACATCTCGGATGTAATATTTTACAACATTCCTGGCTCATCGGCCCCTACTTCTCGGTGGGAACAATATATACGCCTGTAACGTTATATATCCTAGCCTAAGGCAACCTAACATGTTGAATGTAATATTTTACAACATTCTGGCGTGTCGTCGCCTGCTTCTCGATGGGGACATTATATACGTCTATAACGTTGTATATCCTAACCTAACACAACCTATCATCTGGGATGGAATATTTTACATCATTCCTGGCATGTCGGTCCCTACATCTCGGTGGGAACTTTCTATACGTCTATAACGTTGTATATCCTAACCTAAGGGAACCTAACATCACGGTTGTAATATTTTACAACATTCCTGACGCGATGGGCCTCTATTTCTCGGTGGGAAAATTATATACGTCTATAACGTTATATATCCTAACCGAAAGCAACCTAACATCTCGGATGTAATATTTTACAACATTCCTATCGTGTCGTCGCCTGCTTCTCGATGGGGATATTATATACGTCTATAACGTTGTATATCCTAACCTAACGCAACCTAACATCTGGTGATGTAATCTTTTACAACATTCCTGTCATCTCGGGCCCTACGCCTCGGTAGGATCATTCTATACGTCTATAACGTTGTATATCCTAACCTAAGGGAACCTAACATCTCGGGTGTAATATTTTACAACATTCCTGACGCGTCGGCCCCTATTTCTCGGTGGGAACATTATATACGTCTATAACGTTATATACTAGCGTAAGGCGACCTAACATCTCTGATGTAATATTTTTCAACATTCCTGGTGTGTCGGCACTTAGTTCTCCGTGGGAACATTATATACGTCTATAACGTTATATATCCTAACCTAAGGCAACCTAACATCTCGGATGTAATATTTTACTACATTCCTGGCACGTCGGCCCCTACTTCTCGGTGGGAATATTATATACGTCTATAACGTAATAGAACCTAATCTAACCCATCTAGAACCTCGCTGGTAATGTTTTACGGAATCCCGTTCGTGTCGCCCCGTGCGTCACGGTGCGGACATTATATACGTCTATAACGTTATATATCCTAACCTAAGGCAACCTAATATCTCGAATGTAGTATTTCACAACATTCCTGGCGGGTCAGCCCCACTTCTCGCTGGGAACATTATATACGTCTATAACGTAATATAACCTAACCTAACCCATCTAGCATCTCGCTGGTATTGTTTTACAGAATCACGGTCGTGTCGTCCCGTACTTCTCGATGGGGACATTATATACGTTTATAACGTTATACATACTAACCTAAGGCAACTTAACATCTCGGATGTAGTATTCTCCAACATTCCTGGCGGGTCGGCCCCTAAACCTCGGTGGGCACATTATATACGTCTATAACGTTGTATATATTACTATAAGGCAACCTAACATCTCGAATGTAGTATTTCACAACATTCCTGTCGGGACGGCCCCACTTCTCGGTGGGAACATTATATACGTCTATAACGTAATATAACCTAACCTAACCCATCTAGTCCCTAGCTGGTAATGTTTTACAGAATCCTTGTCGTGTCGGCCCGTACTTGTCGGTGGGGACACTATATACGTCTATAACGTTGTATATAATACCATAAGGATACCTAACATCTCGAATGTAGTATTTCACAACATTCTTGGCGGGTCAGCACCACTTCTCGGTGGGGACATTATATACGTCTATACCGTTGTATATCCTAACCTAAGTAACCTAACATCTCGGATGTAGTATTTTCCAACATTCCTGGCGGGTCGGCCCCTACTTCTCGGGAGGAACATTATATACGTCTATAACCTAATATAACCTAACCTAACGCATTTAGACTCTCGCTGGTAATGTTTTACAGAATCTCGTTCGTGTCGTCCCGTACATCACTGTGCGGTCATTATGTAGGTCTATAACGTTATATATCCTAACCTAAGGCAACCTAACATCTCGATTGTAGTATTTTAAACATTCTAGACGGGTCGGCCCCTACTTCTCAGTGGGAACATTATATACGTCTGTAACTTTATATATGGCAACCTAAGGCAACCTAACATCTCGGATGTAGTATTTGCCAACATTCCGAGCAGGTCGGCCCCACTTCTCTGTGGGAACATTATATACGTCAATAACGTAATATAACCTAACCTAATCCATCTAGCCCCTCGCTGGTAATGTTTTATAGAATCCCGGTCATGTCGTCCCGTACTTCTCGGTGTGGACATCATATGCGTCAATAACGTTATATATCCAAACCTAAGGCAACCTAACATCTCGGATGTAGTATTTTCCAAAATTCCTGGCGGGTCGGCCCCTACTTCTCGGTGGGCACATTATATACATCCATAACGTAATATAACACAACCTAACCCATCTAGACTCTCGCTGGTATTGCTTTACAGAATCCCCGTCGTGTCGGCCCAACTTCTCGGTGGGAACATTATATACGTCTATAACATAATATAACCTACCCTAACCCATCTAGCCGCTCGCTGGTAATGTTTTACAGAATCCAGTACCTGTCGTCTCGTTCGTCTCGGTAGGGACATTGTATGCGTCTATAACGTTATATATCCTAACCTAAGGCAACCTAACATCTGGGATGTTGTATTTTACAACATTCCTGGCGGGTCGGCCTCTACTTTTCGGTGGGAACATTATATACGTCTATAACGTTTTATATTCTCACCTAAGGCAAACTAACATCTCGAATGTAGTATTTTACAACATTCCTGGCATGTCGGTCCCTACATCTCGGTGGGAACTTTCTATACGTCTATAACGTTGTATATCCTAACCTAAGGGAACCTAACATCTCGGGTGTAATATTTTACAACATTCCTGACGCGATGGGCCCCTATTTCTCGGTGGGAACATTATATACGTCTATAACGTTATATATCCTAACCGAAAGCAACCTAACATCTCGGATGTAATATTTTACAACATTCCTATCGTGTCGTCGCCTGCTTCTCGATGGGGATATTATATACGTCCATAACGTTGTATATCCTAACCTAACGCAACCTAACATCTGGTGATGTAATCTTTTACAACATTCCTGTCATCTCGGTCCCTACGCCTCGGTAGGAACATTCTATACGTCTATAACGTTGTATATCCTAACCTAAGGGAACCTAACATCTCGGGTGTAATATTTTACAACATTCCTGACGCGTCGGCCCCTATTTCTCGGTGGGAATATTATATACGTCTATAACGTTATATACTAGCGTAAGACGACCTAACATCTCGGATGTAATATTTTTCAACATTCCTGGTGTGTCGGCACTTAGTTCTCCGTGGGAACATTATATACGTCTATAACGTTATATATCCTAACCTAAGGCAACCTAACATCTCGGATGTAATATCTTACAACATTCCTGGCATGTCGGTCCCTATATCTCGGTGAGAACATTATATACGTCTGCAAGGTTATATATCATAACCTAAGGCAACCTAACCTCTCTACCGTAATATTTTACAGCATTCCTGGCGTGACGGCGCCTACTTCGCGTTGGGGACATCATGTACGCCTGTAACGTTATATATCCTAGCCTAAGGCAACCTAACATGTCGGATGTAATATTTTACTACATTCCTGGCACGTCGGCCCCTACCTCTCGGTGGGAACATTATATACGTCTATAACGTCATATATCCTAACCTAAGGCAACCTAACACCTCGGATGTAATGTTTAACAACATTCCTGGCTCATCGGCCCCTACTTCTCGGTGGCAACACTATATACGTCTATAACGTTATATATCCTAACCTAAGGCAACCTGCCACCTCGGATGTAATGTTTAACAACATTCCTGTCTCATCGGCCCCTACTTCTCGGCGGCAACACTATATACGTCTATAACGTTATATATCCTAACCTAAGGCAACCTAACATCTCGGATGTAATATTTTACTACATTCCTGGCACGTCGGTCCCTACTTCTCGGTGGGGACATTATATACGTCTATAACGCTATATATCCTAGCCTAAGGTAACCTAACATGTCGAGCGTAATGTTCTACAACATTCCTGGCTCATCGGCCCCTCCTTCTCGGTGGCAACACCATATACGTCTATAACGTTATATATACTAACTTAAGGCAACCTAACATCTCCACCGTAATATTTTACAACTTTCCTGGCATGCAAGTCCCTACTTCTCTGTGGTAACATTATATACGGCTATAACGTTATATATCCTAGCCTAAGGAAACCTAACATCTCGGATGTAATATGTTACAACATTCCCCGCGCGTCGGCCCCTACTTCTTTGTCGGAACATTGTATACGTCTATAACGCTATATATCCTAGCTTAGGGTAACCTAACATGTCGAGCGTAATATTTTACAACATTCCTGGCTCGTCGGCCCCTACTTCTCGGTGGGAACATTATATACGTCTATAACGTTATATATGCAAGCCTAAGGCAATCCTAACATGTCGAATGTAATATTTTCCAACATTCCTGGCGCCTCGGCCCCTACTTCTCGGTGGGAACATTATATACGTCTATAACGTTATATATCCTAGCCTGAGGCAACCTAACATCTCGGATGTAATATTTTACAACATTCCTGGCTCATCGGCCCCTACTTCTCGGTGGGAACAATATATACGCCTGTAACGTTATATATCCTAGCCTAAGGCAACCTAACATGTCGGATGTAATATTTTACTACATTCCTGGCACGTCGGCCCCTACCTCTCGGTGGGAACATTATTGACGTCTATAACGCTATATATGCAAGCCTAAGGCAATCCTAACATGTCGAATGTAATATTTTCCAACATTCCTGGCGCGTCGGCCCCTACTTCTCGGTGGGAACATTATATACGTATATAACGTTATATATACTAGCCTGAGGCAACCTAACATCTCGGATGTAATATTTTACAACATTCCTGGCTCATCGGCCCCTACTTCTCGGTGGGAACAATATCCACGTCTATAACGTTATATATCCTAACCTATAGCAACCTAACACCTCGGATGGTACGTTTTACAACATTCCTGGCTCATCAGCCCCTACTTCTCGGTGGCAACACTATATACGTCTATGACGTTATATATACTAACCTAAAGATACCTAACATGTCGGATGTAATATTTTACTACATTCCTGGCGCCTCGGCCCCTACTTCTCGGTGGGAACATTATATACGTCTATAACGTTATATATCCTAGCCTGAGGCAACCTAACATCTCGGATGTAATATTTTACAACATTCCTGGCTCATCGGCCCCTACTTCTCGGTGGGAACAATATATACGCCTGTAACGTTATATATCCTAGCCTAAGGCAACCTAACATGTCGGATGTAATATTTTACTACATTCCTGGCACGTCGGCCCCTACCTCTCGGTGGGAACATTATATACGTCTATAACGCTATATATGCAAGCCTAAGGCAATCCTAACATGTCGAATGTAATATTTTCCAACATTCCTGGCGCGTCGACCCCTACTTCTCGGTGGGAACATTATATACGTCTATAACGTTATATATCCTAGCGTGAGGCAACCTAACATCTCGGATGTAATATTTTACAACATTCTTGGCGCGTCGGCACCTACTTCTCGGTGGGAACAGTATATACGTCTATATCGTTATATATCCTAGCCTAAGGCAACCTAACTTCTCGGATGTAATATTTTACTACATTCCTGGCGCGACGGCCGCTACTTCTCGGTGGAAACATTATATACGTCTATAACGTTATATATCCTAGCCTAAGGCAACCTAACGTGTCGAATGTAATATTTTACAACATTCCCGGCGCATCGGCCCCTACTTGTCGGTGGGAACATTATATACGTCTATAACGCTATATATCCTACCTTAAGGCAACCTAACATCTCGTATGTAATATTTTACTACATTCCTGGCACGTCGGCCGATACTTCTCGGTGGGAATATTATATACTTCTGTAATGCTATATATCCTAGCTTAAGGCAATCTAACATCTCGGATGTAATATTTTACAACATTCTTGGCGCCTCGGCCCCTACTTCTCGGTGGGAACATTATATACGGCTATAACGTTATATATCCTAGCCTGAGGCAACCTAACATCTCGGATGTAATATTTTACAACATTCCTGGCTCATCGGCCCCTACTTCCCGATGGGGACATTATATACGTCTATAACGTTATATATCCTAACCTAAGGCAACCAAACATCTGGGATGTAATATTTCACAACATTACTTTCATGTCAGTCGTTACTTCTCGGTGGGAACATTATATACGTCTATAACGTTATATATCATAACCTAAGGCAACCTGACATCTCTACCGTAATATTTTACAACATTCCTGGCTCGTCGGCCCCTACTTCTCGGTGGGAACATTATATACGTCTATAACGTTATATATGCAAGCCTAAGGCAATCCTAACATGTCGAATGTAATATTTTCCAACATTCCTGGCGCCTCGGCCCCTACTTCTCGGTGGGAACATTATATACGGCTATAACGTTATATATCCTAGCCTGAGGCAACCTAACATCTCGGATGTAATATTTTACAACATTCCTGGCTCATCGGCCCCTACTTCCCGATGGGGATATTATATACGTCTATAACGTTATATATCCTAACCTAAGGCAACCAAACATCTGGGATGTAATATTTCACAACATTACTTTCATGTCAGTCGTTACTTCTCGGTGGGAACATTATATACGTCTATAACGTTATATATCATAACCTAAGGCAACCTGACATCTCTACCGTAATATTTTACAACATTCCAGGCGTGACGGCGCCTACTTCCCGATGGGGACATTATATACGTCTATAACGTTGTATATACTAACCTAAGGCAACCTAACATCTCGGATGTAATAGTTGATAACATTCCTAGCGTGTCGGCCCGTACTTCTCGTTGGGATCATTATATACGTCTATAACGTTGTATATGCTAGCGTAAGGCAACATAGCATCTCGGATGTTATATGTTACAACATTCCTGGCGTGTCGCCGCCTGCTTCTCGATGGGGACATTATATACGTCTATAGCCTTATATATACTAACCTAAGGCGATCTAACATGTCGAATTTAATATTTTACAACATTCGTGGCGTGTCGTCGCCTACTTCTCGATGGGGACATTATACACGTCTATAACGTTATATATCCTAACGTAAGGCAGCATAACATCTCGGATGTAACATTTTACAACATTCCTGGCGCGTCGGCGCCTACTTCTCGGTGGGAATATAATATACGTCTATAACGCTATATATCCTAACTTCAGCTAACTTAACACCTCGGATGTAATATTTTACAACATTCCTGGCGCGACGGCGCCTACATCTCGGTGGGGACTTTATATACTTCTATAACGTAATATAACCTAACCTAGCCCATCTAGCCCCTCGCTGGTAATGTTTTACAGAATCCCGGTTGTGTCGGCCCGTGCCTCTCCGTGGGAACATTATATACGTCTATAGCGTTGTATATCCTAACCTAAGGCAGCATAACATCTCGGATGTAACATTTTACAACATTCCTGGCGTGTCGTCGCCTGCTTCTCGATGGGGGCATTATATACGTCTATAACGATGTATATCCTAACCTAACGCAACCTAACATCTGGGATGTAATATTTTACAACATTCCTGGCATGTCGGCCGCTAACTCTCGGTGGGAACATTATATACGTCTATATCGTTATATATCCTAGCCTAAGGCAACATAACATGTCGAATGTAATAGTTTACTACATTCTGGCGTGTCGTCGCCTGCTTCTCTATGGGGACATTATATACGTCTATAAAGTTGTATATACTAACCTAACGCAACCTAACATCTGGGATGTAATATTTTACAACATTCCTGGCATGTCGGTCCCTACGTCTCGGTGGGAACATTTTATACGTCTGTAACGTTGTATATCCTAACCTAAGTGAACCTAACATCTCGGGTGTAATATTTTACAACATTCCTGACGCGTCGGCCCCTACGTCTCGGTTGGAACGTTATATACGTCTATAACGTTATATGTCCCAGCCTAAGGCAGCCTAACATCTGGGATGTAATACCTTACAACATTCCTCGCGTGACGTCGCCTACTTCGAGATGGGGACATTATATAAGTCTGTAACGCTATATAACCTTGCCTAAAGCAACCTAACATGTCGAATGTAATATTTTACAACATTCCTGGCGCGTCGGCCCGTACTACTCGGTGGGAGCGTTATATACGTCTATAACGTTGTATATCCTAACCTAAGGCAACCTAACATCTCTACCGTAATATTTTACAACATTCCTGGCATGCCGGTCCCTTCTTCTCTGTGGTAACATTATATACGTCTATAACGTTATATACCCTAACCTAAGGCAACCTAACATGTCGAATGTAATATTTTACAATATTCCTGGCGCGTCGGCCCCTACTTCCCGGTGGGAACATTATATAAGTCAATAACGTTAAATGTCCTAACCTAAGGCAACCTAGCATCTCGGATGTAATATTGTACTACATTCCTGGCACGTCGGCCCCTACTTCTCGGTGAGAACGTTATATACGTCTATAACGCTATATATCCTAGCCTAAGGCAACCTATCATGTCGAATGTAATATTTTACAACATTCCTGACGCGCCGGCCCCTACTAATCAGTGGGAACATTACATAAGTCAATACCGTTATATATACTAACCTACGGCAACCTAACACCTCGGACGTGATATTGTACTACATTCCTGGCACGTCGGCCTCTACTTCTCCGTGGGAACGTTATATTCGTCTATAGCGCTATATATTATAGCCTAAGGCAACCTAACATGTCGAATGTAATATTTTACAATATTCCTGGCGCGTCGGCCCCTACTTCCCGCTGGGAACATTATATAAGTCTATAACGCTATATACCCTAGCCTAAGGCAACCTAACATGTCGGATGTAATATTTTACAACATTCCTGGCGCGTCGGCACCTACTTCTCGGTGGGAACGTTATATACGTCTATAACGCTATATATCCTAGCCTAAGACAACCTAACATGTCGAATGTTATATTTTACAATATTCCTGGCGCGTGGGCACCTACCTCTCGGTGGCATCATTATATACGTCTATAACGCTATATATCCTAGCCTAAGGCAACCTAACATGTTGAATGTAATATTTTACAACATTCCTTGCGCGACGGCCCCTGCTACTCGGCGGGATCATTATATACGTCTATAACGTTATATATCCTAGCCTAAGGCAACCTAACATCTCGGATGTAATATTTTACAACATTCGTGGCATATCGGTCCCTACTTCTCGGTGGGGACATTATATACGTCTATAACGTTGTATATCCTAACCTAACGCATCCTAACATCTGGGATGTAATATTTTACAACATTCCTGGCATGTCGGTCCCTACTTCTCGGTGGGAAAATTCTATACGTCCATAACGTTGTATATCCTAGCCTAAGGGAACCTAACATCTCGGGTGTAATATTTTACAACATTCCTGACGCGTCGGCCCCTACTTCTCGGTGGAAACATTGTATACGTCTATAACGATATATATCCAAGCTTAACGCAACATAACATCTCGGATGTAATATTTTACAACATTCCTGGCATGTCGGTCCCTACGTCTCGGTGGGGATATTATATACGTCTATAACGTTGTATATCCTAACCTAACGCAACCTAACATCTGGGATGTAATATTTTACAACATTCCTGGCATGTCGGTCCCTACTTCTCGGTGGGAACATTATATACGTATATAACGATATATATCCTAACCTAAGGGAACCTAACATATCTAATGTATTATTTTACAACATTCCTGGCATGTCGGTCCCTACTTCTCGGTGGGAACATTCTATACATCTATAACTTTGTATATCATAACCTAAGGGAACCTAACATCTCGGGTGTGATATTTTACAACATTCCTGACGCGTCGGCACCTATTTCTCGGTGTGAACATTATATACGTCTATAACGTTATATATCCTAGCCTGAGGCGACCTAACATTTCGAATGCAATAGTTTGCATTATCTCTGGCGTTTCGGCCCGTAGTTCTCGGTGGTAATATTATATGCGTCTACAACGTTATATATCCTAACCTAGGGCAACCTAACATCTCGGATGTAATATTTTACAACATTCCTGGCATGTCGGTACCTACGTCTCGGTGGGAACAATATATCCGTCTATAGCGTTATATATCCTAGCCTAAGGCGACCTAACATGTCGAATTTAATATTTTGCAACATTCCTGGCGTGTCGTCGCCTACTTCTCGATGGGGACATTATATACGTCTATAAAGTTATATATCCTAACGTAAGACAGCATAACATCTCGGATGTAAGATTTTACTACATTCCTAGCGGGTCGGCCCCAACTTCTCGGTGGGAACATTATATACGTCTATAACGCTACATATCCTAGCCTAAGGCAACCTAACATGTCGAATGTAATATTTTACAACATTCCTGGCGCGTCGGCGCCTACTTCTCGGTGGGAACATAATATACGTCTATAACGCTATATATCCTAACTTCAGCTAACTTAACACCTCGGATGTAATATTTTACAACATTCCTGGCGCGACGGCGCCTACATCTCGGTGGGGACTTTATATACTTCTATAACGTAATATAACCTAACCTAGCCCATCTAGCCCCTCGCTGGTAATGTTTTACAGAATCCCGGTTGTGTCGGCCCGTGCCTCTCCGTGGGAACATTATATACGTCTATAGCGTTGTATATCCTAACCTAAGGCAGCCTAACATCTCGGATGTAGTATTTTCCAACATTCCTGGCGGCTCGGCCCCTACTTCTCGGTGGGAACATTATATACGTCTATAACGTTGAGGCGTAGTACGTGGGGAAAAGTCAACTACTCACTATCTAGCCTTCAATTTTATATTTGACGAATCGCGAAACCAACGAATAACATTCGCGATTCGGCGTGTATAACAAATCTCGATAACAATAACAATAGTGATAGTCGCGGCAACAATGTTGGGCGAATGGTGCTGGAGCTACGATCCCTTCGCTATGTTAGTCGGCTAACCGCCCTGACAAATTACGCGAGAATTGCCCGACTAGACGTCTGGCCGAGCGCGACTGTTCTAACCGAACTGTCTGACTCGGTGGCAATGATGGATTCTACTGGACTGTTCTAACCGAACCATTCTAACCGAACTGTTCTAAACGAACTGTCCTAAACGAACTGTTCTAAACGAACTGTCGCGAGGGCGAAAATGTCGCTCCTTAAATACGGGTCTAAACGAGGAAGGAAACGCTGAGATGAACAGAGATGGAAGCGTGGACAAGGAAAGCAAACGTTCCTGGAAAAACGCGAGGAAACGGAAATAGGTCCTTGACAGGAGAAAGTTAGGGACGCGACTGAACGACGCTCAGTCGCGACGGGACCTTGGAAAACAATCGGGAGATTCTAAAGGATTCCTCGGAAGATGCCATAACTCAGTGAGTGCTAGCGCTAGGAGTACACAAATCTGGTCGCCAAGTGTGAACATACGACGACCAGGTCCGCGCCGGACTGTGGAAGCCTATTGTGTGTCACGAAGGAATTTTCGGCGTTCCTCGAACCCTTGACAAATTACAAAGCTGCGGAGTCGTAGCTGCCACATCACCCCCCTGCCAGTGATTGATCCAAACACGAAATTTGTAGACGATCCGGGAAACGAACGCGTCTCCCGGATCTCGTGGTCCTTGGTGCTGCCTCCGGGACGGGTGTCGCTGGCGGAGGTTCCTCTTGAGCCATGTGGTACGTTGGCCTGTCATCCGCATCCTGGATGATGTAGGCTGGCTTCAGGCGGTCGATGGTAACTGTTGTCCGTTTGCCCCTGACTTCCAAAGTGTACGTTTTGGGGCCTCTTGTTAGGACCTTGAACGGTCCGTCGTATGGCGGCTGGAGTATTTCTTTAACCGCGTCGTTTCGCAGGAAGACGTAGTCCGCTTCCGACAAGTCCTTGAATATGAAGGTACGGCGGGTGCCGTGATGACTGCCAGCAGCCGGAGTAACGCTGCGGAAATGCTGGCGTAGTCGCTGGACGAAGTCCGCTGGATCCTGGTCGGCTGCATCCGGACGTGGGGCGAGGAATTCGCCTGGCAAACGCAGGGTCTCGCCGTAGAGGAGGTCCGCCGATGTCGCCTTCAGGTCCTCTCGCCAGGCTGCTCGGATGCCCAGCAGGATTGTGGGGAGAACCTCCGTCCACCTGGTGTTGGCGTGGCAGCGGATTGCTGCCTTCAGTTGACGGTGGAACCGCTCCACCATTCCGTTGGCCGCCGGGTGGTAGGCCGTTGTCCTCCAGTGTGTCGTACCTGACAACTGGGTCAAATGTTTAAAGAGATGTGACTCAAATTGCCTACCTTGGTCCGTCGTGATCCGTGCGGGCGTGCCAAACCGGCTAATCCACCCCTCATAAAATGCTCGAGCGACGGTAGCCGCTTCCTGGTCGCGCAGGTATATTGCCTCGGGCCAACGGCTGAACCGGTCGATACAGGTGAGACAGTATCTGAAACGTTCGGAAATCGGTAAAACAACTATATCGAGGTGAACATGCTCGAACCTCCACGAAGGCGGGTAAAAGTACCCAGCGGTGCTTGCACGTGCCGTGTAACTTTGCACCGCTGACACTCTATGCAGGTTCGAGCCCACTATCTGCAGTCCTTTTTCATGGACGGCCAAACGTAACGCTCGGTTACGAGTTTGACCGTCGCATTGATACCAGGATGTGCCATGCGATGGATGGAATTGAACGCCGCTCTCCGGAACGGCCTGGTGACGAACGGCCTCATGGTGTTGGTTGCTGCATCGCAGAAAAGGCTGGTGCTGGTCCCTGGAAGCTGGATCCTCTTCAGACGTAGTGTGGACTCGTGGCTGCGCAGGTATGCTTGCAGCTCTTCTTCGCTGCTCTGCGATTGTGCCAGGGCTTCGTAGCGCAAAGCCTGGTCCACCGTCTCTACCCTGGATAGGGCGTCGGCGACGACGTTGTCCTTTCCCGCGATGTGCCGGATGTCCGTCGTGAACTGGCTTATAAAGTCCAAATATCTGAACTGTCTTGGCGTGCACTTTTCCGGCTTCTGCTTAAACGCATAGATGATGGGCTTGTGGTCGGTAAAGACCGTGAATGTCCTAGCCTCCACCATGTGCCGGAAGTGCTTAATCGCCAGGTAGACTGCTAACAGTTCTCGATCGTATGCCCCGTAATTCTTCTCCGTGGGGCTGAGCTTCTTGGAGAAGAAGGCCAACGGTTCCCAATCGTCGCCGTTGCGTTGTTGCAACACGGCTCCCACCGTAAAATCCGAGGCGTCGCAAGTGAGCGAAAGAAGTGCCTCTGCCTTGGGGTGGGCCAGCAGCGCGGCCTGTGCGAGCCCTCGCTTGCATTCTTCGAACGCCGCCGCTGCTTTGGGAGTCCAATTGACCGGCGCCCGACCCTTAACGCCATCGTGTAGCAGGTCGTTTAGGGGCGCCTGTACTTGTGCTGCCCTAGGTATGAAACGTCTATAAAAGTTTAGCATACCTAGGAACTGTCGTAATTGTTTAGCTGTGGTGGGCTGCGGATATTTCCTAATCGCCTCCACCTTGTCCTGCAACGGCCGTGAACCTTCCCTGTTGACCAGGTAGCCCAGAAACTTCACTTCTGGTTGGCCGAATATGCATTTCGACGGGTTAATCACCACGCCATACTGTTTTAGACGCTTGAACAGCTCTTCTAAATGATGTTGGTATTCTTCTTCGGACGACGACGCGACCAGTATGTCGTCGATGTACGCGTAGCAAAAGTCCAAACCGCGTAACACTTCGTCGATGAACCGTTGAAAAGTCTGTGCCGCGTTTCGGAGCCCGAACGACATGAACGGAAATTCGAATAGTCCGAAAGGTGTAGTTATCGCGGTCTTGTGCACATCTTCTGCAGCCACAGGAATCTGATTGTATGCGCGCACTAAGTCAATGGTAGAAAAGATCGTCTTACCATGCAGAGCTTGCGCGAAATCCTCGATGTGCTTCACCGGGTATCGGTCTGGGAGCGTCCGCGCGTTGAGACCCCTGTAATCCCCACAGGGTCTCCACTCGTCCTGTCCCTTTTTCGGCACCATGTGTAACGGAGAAGCCCAACTGCTCTCCGATGGTCGCACGATACCCAAACGCATCATCGTCTCGAACTCCTTTTTTGCCGCCTTCAGCCGATCAGGTGCGAGTCGGCGGGGTCTGCTGGTTACCGGCGGCCCCGGCGTCGTGCGGATATAGTGAACCGCCGAGTGCGCTGCCTGCGACGGAGATCCTTCCGGCTGGGTTATTTCGGGAAATTTCTGCAACACCTCGTGGAACATTGAACCGCCATGCACGGTTTTGATGCTCGGCACCGACGAGGCGTGCTTCGCTGTCCATCCAGCGACCGATATCGACGTCGTCTGATCCAACAGACGACGATTGCGAACGTCCACTAACAAACCGTAGTGGTATAGAAAATCTAACAAACCCAATTATGGGTTTGCCCACATCGGCCACTACAAAACGCCACGTAAACGCGCGGCGCAGCCCGAGGTCTAAAGTGACCGTAACCGTCCAGTAAGTAGGGATCTCGGTCCCGTTCGCCGCGTAAAGGACATACTGCGATTTTTCCCGCTGACCGCGGGTCATCGCCCGAGGAATAACACAAAGGTCGGCGCCAGTGTCGACCAAAAATTGCGTTTTCGTCTCGTAGTCCGTGACGAAGAGACGGCGAGTTATCGGGCACGTGTCGTCCGCCGTCATCAGCGACTACCCGTTTCGTTTCCCGACGGGGTCCAGTTGCACGGCTGCGTACACCTGTGGGCCTGCGGACCAAACTTCCAGTGGTAGAAACACCTACCTCCTCGTAGTTCGAGGCGCCGTCGGGAACCTGAGTTAGAGCGGGCTCGCCGGGGTGACCTTGCCCGGTCGTTGTCACGTCGCGATGACCTGGAGCGGTGCAGGTCCTGCCGGAGAGTTGCAATCTCCTCCCTCAACTGGCTTATGCACTCGTACATGCTGCTCGTGGTGCTGCTGCCTGCTCCATGTGCGGATCCGCCGGGCACCCCGGTCGGGGTGGAAGCCACGGCGATCCTCGCATTGCCGTGGTATGCTTCGGACACGGCGTCCGCCACTTCCGCGATTTTGTTCAATTCTGCGTCCCGCATGGGGGCGAGGATTAGCTGCAGACTGGGTGGGAGGCGTCCCATCCATAGTGTCCGCAGGACGCTGTCCGTCACCGCCGTTCCCGCCAGGTTTCGCAGGTGTCGTAGAAACTGCGACGGCTTCCTGTCGCCCATCTCCTCGTGCTCGAGGAGGCGCCGCGTCTTCTGCTCCTGCGTCGAGCTTAAGCGGAGTACCAGCGCCGACCTCAGCTTCTGGTACGGAGCTGCGGCGGGCGGGTCCATGATAATGTCGCGGACCTCCATAGAGTACTGTGTCGGCAGCGCGCCGAGGATGTAGCCGTATTTAGTGGACTTTGTGGTTATCCCGGCGGCCTCGACACTACGTTCCGCGATCGTAAACCACATTTCAGGGTCCGCCGCGTAAAAGACCGGTAAGCAGACGGCCACGCGATCCACGGAGGATCCTTGTCTGTCCGCGCCTGGTGTAGCCATGGCGAATACTCAATCGCGCACCGCACTGAAAATTGTCTGAATGTTCTGTTCGCGTTATCCGACGGATCCCTGCCGCACTACACGTTACGCGATCACGTCGGGGTCACAAATAATTGAGGCGTAGTACGTGGGGAAAAGTCAACTACACACTATCTAGCCTTCAATTTTATACTTGACGAATCGCGAAAACAACGAATAACATTCGCGATTCGGCGTGTATAACAAATCTCGATAACAATAACAATAGTGATAGTCGCGGCAACAATGTGGGGCGAATGGTGCTAGAGCTACGATCCCTTCGCTATGTTAGTCGGCTAACCGCCCGGACAAATTACGCGAGAATTGCCCGACTAGACGTCTGGCCGAGCGCGACTGTTCTAACCGAACTGTCTGACTCGGTGGCAATGATGGATTCTACTGGACTGTTCTAACCGAACCGTTCTAACCGAACTGTTCTAAACGAACTGTCCTAAACGAACTGTTCTAAACGAACTGTCGCGAGGGCGAAAATGTCGCTCCTTAAATACGGGTCTAAACGAGGACGGAAACGCTGAGATGAACAGAGATGGAAGCGAGGACAAGGAAAGCAAACGTTCCAGGAAAAACGCGAGGAAACGGAAATAGGTCCTTGACAGGAGAAAGTTAGGGACGCGACTGAACGACGCTCAGTCGCGACGGGACTTTGGAAAACAATCGGGAGAATCTAAAGGATTCCTCGGAAGATGCCATAACTCAGTGAGTGCTAGCGCTAGGAGTACACAAATCTGGTCGCCAAGTGTGAACATACGACGACCAGGTCCGCGCCGGACTGTGGAAGCCTATTGTGTGTCACGAAGGAATTTTCGGCGTTCCTCGAACCCTTGACAAATTACAAAGCTGCGGAGTCGTAGCTGCCACAACGTATTATCACCTAACCTAACCCATCTAACCCCTTGCTGGTAATGTTTTATAGAATCCCGGCCGTGTCGGACAGTACCTCCCCGTGGCGACATTATATACGTATATAACGTTGTATATCCTAACCTAAGGCAACCTAACATCTCGAATGTAATATTTTACAACATTCCTGGCCTGTCGGTCCCTACTTCTCGGTGGGAACATTATATACGTCTATAACGTAATATAACCTAACCTAACCCAGCTAGACCATCGCTGGTAATGTTTCACAGAATCCCGTTCGTGCCGTCTCGTAGGTCTCGGTATGGACATTATATACGTTTATAACGTTATATTTCCTACCCTAAGGCAACCTAAGATCTCGAATGTAGTATTTTCCAACATTCCTGGCGGGTCGGCCCCAACTTCTCGGTGGGAACATTATATACGTCTATAACGTAATAGATCCTAACCTAACCCATCTCGACCCTCGCTGGTAATGTTTTGCAGAATCCCGTTCGTGTCGTCCCGTACGTCTCGGTGCGGACATTACATACGTCTATAACGTTATATTTCCTATCCTAAGGCAACCTAACATCTCGAATGTAGTATTTTCCAACATTTCTGGCGGGTCGGCCCCTACTGCTCGGTGGGAACATTATATACTTCTATAACGTAATGTAACCTAACCTAACCCAGCTAGACCCTCGCTGGTAATGTTTCACAGAATCCCGTCCGTGTCGTCCCGTATGTCTCGGTGCGGACATTATATACGTCTATAACGTTATATTTCCTATCCTAATGCAACCTAACAGCTCTAATGTAGTATTTTCCAACATTTCTGGCGTGTGGGCCCCTACTTCTCGGTGGGAACATTATATACGTCTATAACGTATAATAACCTAACCTAACCCAGCTAGACCCTCGCTGGTAATGTCTCACAGAAACCCGTTCGTGCCATCCCGTACGTCTCGGTATGGACATTATATACGTTTATAACGTTATATTTCCTACCCTAAGGCAACCTAATAACTCGGACGTAGTATTTGCCGACATTCCTGGCGGGTCGGCCCCCACTTCTCGGTGGAAACATTATATACGTCCATAACGTAATAGATCCTAACCTAACCTATCTAGACCCTCGCTGGTAATGTTTTACAGAATCCCGTCCGTGTGGTCCCGTACGTCTCGGTGCGGACATTATATACGTCTATAACGTGATATTTCCTTTCCTAAGCCAACCCAACGTTTCGAATGTAGTATTTTACAACATTCCAGGCGGGACGGCCCTTACTTCTCGGTGGGAACATTATATACTTCTATAACGTAATGTAACCTAACCTAACCCAGCTAGACCTTCGCTGGTAATGTTTCACAGAATCCCGTTCGTGTCGTCCCGTACATCTCAACGCGTATATTATATACGTCTACTACGTTATATATCCTAACCTAGGGCAAATTAACATCTCGGATGTAGTATTTTCCAACATTCCTGGCGGGTCGGCCCCTACTTCTCGGTGGGCACATTATATCCGTCTATATCGTAATATAACCTAACCTAACAGATCACGAACCTCGCTGGTAATGTTTTACAGAATTTCGTTCGTGTCGTCCTGTACATCTAGGTGGGGACATTATGTACGTCTACAACGTTATATATCCTAATCTAAGACAACTTAACATCTCGGATGTATTGTTTTCCAACATTCCTGGCGGGTCGGCCCCTACTGCTCTGTGGGAAAATTATAAACCTCTATAACCTAATATAACCTAACCTAACCCTGCTAGACCCTCGCTGGTAATGTTTTGCAGAATCCCGTTCGTGTCGTCCCGTACGTCTCGATGCGGACATTACATACGTCTATAACGTTATATTTCCTATCCTAAGGCAACCTAACATCTCGAATGTAGTATTGTCCAACATTTCTGGCGGGTCGACCCCTACTTCTCTGTGGGAACATTATATACGTCTATAACGTAATATAACCTAACCTAACACAGCTAGACCCTCGCTGGTAATGTTTCACAGAAACCCGTTCGTGTCGTCCCGTACATCACGGCGCGGACATTATATACTTCTATAACGTTATATATCCTATCCTAAGGCAACCTAACATCTCGGATGTATTATTTTCCAACATTCCTGTCGGGTCGGCCCCTACTTCTCGGTGCGAACATTATATACGTCTATAACGTAATAGATGCTAACCTAACCCATCTAGAGCCTCGCTGGCAATGTTTTACAGAATCCCGTTAGTGTCGTCCCGTACGTCTCGGTGCGGGCATTATATACGTCTATAACGTTATATATCCTAACCTAAGGCAACCTAACATCTCGATTGTAGTACTTTAAACATTCCTGGCGGGTCGGCCCCTATTTCTCGGTGGGAACATTATATACGTCTATATCGTAATATAACATAACCTAACCCATCTTGCCCCTCGGTGGTAATGTTTTACAGAATCCCGGGCGTGTCGGCCCGTACTTCTCGGTGGGAACAATATGTACGTCTACTACGTTATATAACCTAACCTAAGGCAACTTAACATCTCGGAAGTAGTATTTTCCAACATTCCTGGCGGGTCGCCCCTACTTCTCGATGGGCACATTATATACGACCATAACGTAATATAACCTAACCTGACCCATCTAGACCCCCGCTGGTAGTGTTTTACAGAATCCCGTTCGTGTCTACCCGTACGTTTCGATGCGGAAATTATATACGTCTATAACGTTATATTTCCTATTCTAAGGCAACCTAACATCTCGAATGTAGTACTTTAACCATTCCAGGCGGGTCGGCCCCTACATCTCGGTGGGAACATTATATACGTCTATAACGTTATGTATCCTAGCCTAAGAAAGCCTAACGTGTCGAATGTAATATTTTACAACATTCCTGGCGCGGCGGCCGCTACTTCTAGGTGGGAACATTATATACGTCTATAACGCTATATATCCTAGCCTAAGGCAACCTAACATGTCGAATGTAATATTTTACAACATTCCCGGCGCTTCGGCCCCTACTTGTCGGTGGGAACATTATATACGTCTATAACGCTATATATCCTACCTTAAGGCAACCTAACATCTCGGATGTAATATTTTACAACATTCCTGTCTCGTCGGCCCCTACTTCTCGGTGGGAACATTATATACGTCTATAACGTTATATATCCTAACCTGAGGCAACCTAACTTGTCGAACGTAATATTTTACAACATTCCTGGCTCATCAGCCCCTACTTCTCGGTGGCAACACTATATACGGCTATAACGTTATATATCCTACCCTAAGGAAACCTAACATCTCGGATGTAATATGTTACAACATTCCCCGCGCGTCGGCCCCTACTTCTTTGTCGGAACATTGTATACGTCTATAACGCTATATATCCTAGCTTAGGGTAACCTAACATGTCGAGCGTAATATTTTACAACATTCCTGGCTCGTCGGCCCCTACTTCTCGGTGGCAACACTATATACGTCTATAACGTTATATATACTAACCTAAGGCAACCTAACATCTCGGATGTAATATTTTACTACATTCCTGGCACGTCGGCCGTTACTTCTCGGTGGCAATATTATATACGTCCATAACGCTATATATCCTAGCTTAAGGCAACCTAACATGTCGAATGTAATATTTTACAACATTCCTGGCTCATCGGCCCCTACTTCTCGGTGGGAACAATATATACGTCTATAACGTTATATATCCTAGCCTAAGGCAACCTAACATGTCGGATGTAATATTTTACTACATTCCTGGCACGTCGGCCTCTACCTCTCGATGGGAACATTATATACGTCTATAACGCTATATATGCAAGCCTAAGGCAATCCTAACATGTCGAATGTAATATTTTACAACATTCTTGCCGCGTCGGCACCTACTTCTCAGTGGGAACAGTATATAAGTCTATATCGTTATATATCCTAGCCTAAGGCAACCTAAAATCTCGGATGTAATATTTTACTACACTCCTGGCGCGCCGGCCCCTACTTCTCGGTGGGAACGTTACATACTTCTATAACGCTATATATCCTAGCCTAAGACAACCTAACAAGTCGAGGATAATATTTTACAACATTCCTGGCGCGTCGGCCCCTACGTCTCGGTTGGAACGTTATATACGTCTATAACGTTATATGTCCCAGCCTAAGGCAGCCTAACATCTGGGATGTAATACCTTACAACATTCCTCGCGTGACGTCGCCTACTTCGAGATGGGGACATTATATAAGTCTGTAACGCTATATAACCTTGCCTAAAGCAACCTAACATGTCGAATGTAATATTTTACAACATTCCTGGCGCGTCGGCCCGTACTACTCGGTGGGAGCGTTATATACGTCTATAACGTTGTATATCCTAACCTAAGGCAACCTAACATCTCTACCGTAATATTTTTCAACATTCCTGGCATGCCGGTCCCTTCTTCTCTGTGGTAACATTATATACGTCTATAACGTTATATACCCTAACCTAAGGCAACCTAACATGTCGAATGTAATATTTTACAATATTCCTGGCGCGTCGGCCCCTACTTCCCGGTGGGAACATTATATAAGTCAATAACGTTAAATGTCCTAACCTAAGGCAACCTAGCATCTCGGATGTAATATTGTACTACATTCCTGGCACGTCGGCCCCTACTTCTCGGTGAGAACGTTATATACGTCTATAACGCTATATATCCTAGCCTAAGGCAACCTATCATGTCGAATGTAATATTCTACAACATTCATGACACGCCGGCCCCTACTAATCAGTGGGAACATTACATAAGTCAATACCGTTATATATACTAACCTAAGGCAACCTAACACCTCGGACGTGATATTGTACTACATTCCTGGCACGTCGGCCTCTACTTCTCCGTGGGAACGTTATATTCGTCTATAGCGCTATATATTATAGCCTAAGGCAACCTAACATGTCGAATGTAATATTTTACAATATTCCTGGCGCGTCGGCCCCTACTTCCCGCTGGGAACATTATATAAGTCTATAACGCTATATACCCTAGCCTAAGGCAACCTAACATGTCGGATGTAATATTTTACAACATTCCTGGCGCGTCGGCACCTATTTCTCGGTGGGAACGTTATATACGTCTATAACGCTATATATCCTAGCCTAAGACAACCTAACATGTCGAATGTTATATTTTTCAATATTCCTGGCGCGTGGGCACCTACCTCTCGGTGGCATCATTATATACGTCTATAACGCTATATATCCTAGCCTAAGGCAACCTAACATGTTGAATGTAATATTTTACAACATTCCTTGCGCGACGGCCCCTGCTACTCGGCGGGATCATTATATACGTCTATAACGTTATATATCCTAGCCTAAGGCAACCTAACATCTCGGATGCAATATTTTACAACATTCGTGGCATATCGGTCCCTACTTCTCGGTGGGGACAATATATACGTCTATAACGTTGTATATCCTAACCTAACGCATCCTGACATCTGGGATGTAATATTTTACAACATTCCTGGCATGTCGGTCCCTACTTCTCGGTGGGAAAATTCTATACGTCCATAACGTTGTATATCCTAACCTAAGGGAACCTAACATCTCGGGTGTAATATTTTACAACATTCCTGACGCGTCGGCCCCTACTTCTCGGTGGAAACATTGTATACGTCTATAACGATATATATCCTAGCTTAACGCAACATAACATCTCGGATGTAATATTTTACAACATTCCTGGCATGTCGGTCCCTACGTCTCGGTGGGGATATTATATACGTCTATAACGTTGTATATCCTAACCTAACGCAACCTAACATCTGGGATGTAATATTTTACAACATTCCTGGCATGTCGGTCCCTACTTCTCGGTGGGAACATTATATACGTATATAACGATATATATCCTAACCTAAGGGAACCTAACATATCTAATGTATTATTTTACAACATTCCTGGCATGTCGGTCCCTACTTCTCGGTGGGAACATTCTATACATCTATAACTTTGTATATCATAACCTAAGGGAACCTAACATCTCGAATGTAATATTTTCCAACATTCCTGGCGGGTCGGCCCCAACTTCTCGGTGGGAACATTATATACGTCGATAACGTAATAGATCCTAACCTAACCCATCTCGACCCTCGCTGGTAATGTTTTGCAGAATCCCGTTCGTGTCGTCCCGTACGTCTCGGTGCGGACATTACATACGTCTATAACGTTATATTTCCTATCCTAAGGCAACCTAACATCTCGAATGTAGTATTTTCCAACATTTCTGGCGGGTCGGCCCCTACTGCTCGGTGGGAACATTATATACTTTTATAACGTAATGTAACCTAACCTAACCCAGCTAGACCCTCGCTGGTAATGTTTCACAGAATCCCGTTCGTGTCGTCCCGTACATCTCGACGGGGATATTGTATACGACTACTACGTTATATATCCTAACCTAAGGCAACTTAACATCTCGTATGTAGTATTTTCCAACATTCCTGGCGGGTCGGCCCCTACTTCTCGGTGGGCACATTATATACGACCATAACGTAATATAACCTAACCTGACCCATCTAGACCCTCGCTGGTAGTGTTTTACAGAATCCCGTTCATATCTACCCGTACATCTGGGCGCGGACATTATATACATCTATAACGTTATATTTCCTATCCTAAGGCAACTTAACATCTCGAATGTAGTATTTTCCATCATTTCTGGCGGGTGGGCCCCTACTTCTCGGTGGGAACATTATATACGTCTATAACGTAATATAACCTAACCTAACCCAGCTAGACCCTCGCTGGTAATGTTTCACAGAATCCCGTTCGTGCCGTCCCGTACGTCTCGGTATGGACATTATATACGTTTATAACGTTATATTTCCTATCCTAAGGCAACCTAACATCTCGAATGTAGTATTTTCCAACATTCCTGGCGGGTCGCCCCTACTTCTCGGTGGGCACATTATATACGACCATAATGTAATATAACCTAACCTGACCCATCTAGACCCTCGCTGGTAGTGTTTTACAGAATCCCGTTCGTGTCATGCCCGACGTCTCGTTGCGGATATTATATACGTCTATAACGTTATATTTCCTGTCCGAAGGCAACCTAACCTCTCGAATGTAGTATTTTCCAACATTTCTGGCGGGTCGGCCCCTACTTCTCGGTGGGAACATTGTATACGTCTAGAATGCAATATAACTTAACCTAACCCAGCTAGACCCTCGCTTGTAATGTTTCACAGAATCCCGTTCGTGTCGTCCCGTACATTTCGGCGCGGACATTATATACGTCTATAACGTTGTATATCCTATCCTAAGGCAACCTAACGTCTCGGATGTAGTATTTCCCAACATTTCTAGCGGGTCGGCCCTTACTTCTCGGTGGGAACATTATATACTTTTATAACGTAATATAATATAACATAACGCAGCTAGACCCTCGCTGGTAATGTTTCACAGAATCCCGTCCGTGTCGTCCCGTATGTCTCGGTGCGGACATTATATACGTCTATAACGTTATATTTCCTATCCTAATGCAACCTAACAGCTCTAATGTAGTATTTTCCAACATTTCTGGCGTGTGGGCCCCTACTTCTCGGTGGGAACATTATATACGTCTATAACGTATAATAACCTAACCTAACCCAGCTAGACGCTCGCTGGTAATGTCTCACAGAAACCCGTTCGTGCCATCCCGTACGTCTCGGTATGGACATTATATACGTTTATAACGTTATATTTCCTACCCTAAGGCAACCTAATAACTCGGACGTAGTATTTGCCGACATTCCTGGCGGGTCGGCCCCCACTTCTCGGTGGAAGCATTATATACGTCCATAACGTAATAGATCCTAACCTAACCTATCTAGACCCTCGCTGGTAATGTTTTACAGAATCCCGTCCGTGTGGTCCCGTACGTCTCGGTGCGGACATTATATACGTCTATAACGTGATATATCCTAACCTAAGGCAACCTAACATCTCGATTGTAGTACTTTAAACATTCCAGGCGGGTCGGCCCCGACATCTCGGTGGGAACATTATATACGTCTATAACGTAATAGATCCTAACCTAACCCATCTAGACCCTCGCTGGTAATGTTTTACAGAATCCTGGGCATGTCGGCCCGTACTTCTCGGTGGGGTCATTATGTACGTCTACTATGTTATATATCCTAACCTAAGGCAACCTAACATCTCGGATGTAGTATTTTCCAACATTCCTGGCGGGTCGGTCGCTACTTCTCGGTGGGAACATTATATACGTCTATAACGTAATAGATCCTAACCTAACCCATCTATACCCTCGCCGGTAATGTTTTACATAATCCCGTTCGTGTCGTACCGTACGTCTCGGTGCGGACATTATATACGTCTATAACGTTATATTTCCTATCCTAAGGCAACCTAACATCACGAATGTAGTATTTTCCAACATTTCTGGCGGGTCGGCCCCTACTTCTCGGTGGGAACATTATATACGTCTATATCGTAATATAACATAACCTAACCCATCTTGCCCCTCGGTGGTAATGTTTTACAGAATCCCGGGCGTGTCGGCCCGTACTTCTCGGTGGGGACATTATGTACGTCTACTACGTTATATAACCTAACCTAAGGCAACTTAACATCTCGGAAGTAGTATTTTCCAACATTCCTGGCGGGTCGCCCCTACTTCTCGATGGGCACATTATATACGACCATAACGTAATATAACCTAACCTGACCCATCTAGACCCTCGCTGGAAGTGTTTTACAGAATCCCGTTCGTGTCTACCCGTACGTTTCGATGCGGAAATTATATACGTCTATAACGTTATATTTCCTATTCTAAGGCAACCTAACATCTCGAACGTAGTACTTTAACCATTCCAGGCGGGTCGGCCCCTACATCTCGGTGGGAACATTATATACGTCTATAACGTAATAGATCCTAACCTACCCCATCTAGACCCTCACTGGTAATGATTTACAGAGTCCCGTTCGTGTGGTCCCGTACGTCTCGGTGCGGACATTATATACGTCTATAACGTGATATTTCCTTTCCTAAGCCAACCCAACATTTCGAATGTAGTATTTTACAACATTCCAGGCGGGACGGCCCCTACTTCTCGGTGGGAACATTATATACTTCTATAACGTAATGTAACCTAACCTAACCCAGCTAGACCCTCGCTGGTAATGTTTCACAGAATCCCGTTCGTGTCGTCCCGTACATCTCGACGCGGATATTATATACGTCTACTACGTTATATATCCTAACCTAAGGCAACTTAACATCTCGGATGTAGTATTTTCCAACATTCCTGGCGGGTTAGCCCCTACTGCTCGGTGGGAACATTATAAACGTCTATAACGTAATAGAACCTATCCTAACCCATCTAGACCCTCGCTGTTAATGTTTTACGGAATCCCGTTCGTGTCTACCCGTACGTCTCGGTGCGGACATTATATACGTCTATAACGTTATATATTCTAACCTAAGACATCCTAACACCTCGGATGTAGTATTTTCCAACATTCATGGCGGGTCGGCCGCTACTTCTCGGTGGGAACATTATATACGTCTATAACGTAATAGAACCTAACCTAACCCATCTAGACCCTCGCTGGTAATGTTTTACAGAATCCCGTTCGTGTGGTCCCGTACGTCTCTGTGCGGACATTATATACGTCTATAACGTGATATATCCTTTCCTAAGCCAACCCAACATTTCGAATGTAGTATTTTACAACATTTCAGGCGGGACGGCCCCTACTTCTCGGTGGGAACATTATGTACTTCTATAACGTAATGTAACCTAACCTAACCCAGCTAGACCCTCGCTGGTAATGTTTCACAGAATCCCGTTCGTGTCGTCCCGTACATCTCGACGCGGATATTATATACGTCTACTACGTTATATATCCTAACCTAAGGCAACTTAACATCTCGGATGTAGTATTTTCCAACATTCCTGGCCTGTCGGCCCCTACTTCTCGGTGGGGACATTATATACGACCATAACGTAATATAACCTAACCTGACCCATCTAGACCCTCGCTGGTAATGTTTTACAGTATCCCGTTCGTGTCTACCCGTACGTCTCGATGCGGACATTATATACGTCTATAACGTTATATTTCCTATCCTAAGGCAACTTAACATCTCGAATGTAGTATTTTCCAACATTTCTGGCGGGTCGGAACCTACTTCTCGGTGGGAACATTATATACCTCTATAGCGTAATAGAACCTATGCTAACCCATCTAGACCCTCGCTGATAATGGTTTACAGAATCCCTTTCGTGTCTACCCGTACGTCTCGGTGCGGACATTATATACGTCTATAACGTTATATATTCTAACCTAAGACATCCTAACATCTCGGATGTAGTATTTTCCAACATTCCTGGCGGGTCGGCCCCAACTTCTCGGTGGGAACATTATATACGTCTATAACGTAATAGATCCTAACCTAACCCATCTCGACCCTCGCTGGTAATGTTTTGCAGAATCCCGTTCGTGTCGTACCGTACGTCTCGGTGCGGACATTACATACGTCTATAACGTTATATTTCCTATCCTAAGGCAACCTAACATCTCGAATGTAGTATTTTCCAACATTTCTGGCGGGTCGGCCCCTACTTCTCGGTGGGAACATTATATACGTCTATAATGTAATATAACCTAACCTAACCCAGCTAGACCCTCGCTGGTAATGTTTCACAGAATCCCGTTCGTGTCGTCCCGTACATCTCGACGCGGATATTATATACGTCTATAACGTTATATATCCTAACCTACGGCAACATAACATATCGAATGTTGTATTTTACAACATTCCAGGCGGGGCGGCCACTACTTCTCGATGGGGACATTATATACGACCATAACGTAATATAACCTAACCTGACCCATCTAGACCCTCGCTGGTAATGTTTTACAGTATCCCGTACGTGTCTACCCGTACGTCTCGGTGCGGACATTATATACGTCTATAACGTTATATATTCTAACCTAAGACATCCTAACATCTCGGATGTAGTATTTTCCAACATTTCTGGCGGTTCGGCCCCTACTGCTCGGTGGGAACATTAGATACGTCTATATCGTAATATAACCTAACCTAACCCATCACGACACTCGCTGGTAATGTTTTACAGAATCCCGTTCGTGTGGTCCCGTACGTCTCCGTGCGGGCATTACATACGTCTATAACGTGATATTTCCTTTCCTAATCCAACCCAACATTTCGAATGTAGTATTTTACAACATTTCTGGCGGGACGGCCCCTACTTCTCGGTGGGCACATTATATACGACCATAACGTAATATAACCTAACCTGACCCATCTAGACCCTCGCTGGTAGTGCTTTACAGAATCCCGTTCGTGTCTACCCGTACGTCTCGGTGCGGACATTATATACATCTATAACGTTATATTTCCTATCCTAAGGCAACTTAACATCTCGAATGTAGTATTTTCCAACATATCTGGCGGGTCGGCCCCTACTTCTCGGTGGGAACAGTATATACGTCTATAACGTTATATATCCTAGCCTAAGGCAACCTAACATGTCGGATGTAATATTTTACTACATTCCTGGCACGTCGGCCCCTACCTCTCGATGGGAACATTATATACGTCTATAACGCTATATATGCAAGCCTAAGGCAATCCTAACATGTCGAATGTAATATTTTCCAACATTCCTGGCGCGTCGGCCCCTACTTCTCGGTGGGAACATTAGATACGTCTATAACGTTATATATCCTAGCCTGAGGCAACCTAACATCTCGGATGTAATATTTTACAACATTCTTGGCGCGTCGGCACCTACTTCTCGGTGGGAACAGTATATACGTCTATATCGTTATATATCCTAGCCTAAGGCAACCTAACTTCTCGGATGTAATATTTTACTACATTCCTGGCACGTCGGCCACTACATCTCGGTGGGTACATTATATACGTCTACAACGCTATATATCATAGCCTAAGGCAACCTAACATGTGGAGCGTAATATTTTACAACATTCCTGGCTCGTCGGCCCAAACTTCTCGGTGCAAGCATTATATACGTCTATAACGTTATATATCCTAGCCTAAGGCAACCTAACGTGTCGAATGTAATATTTTACAACATTCCTGGCGCGACGGCCGCTACTTCTCGGTGGAAACATTATATACGTCTATAACGTTATATATCCTAGCCTAAGGCAGCCTAACGTGTCGAATGTAATATTTTACAACATTCCTGGCGCGGCGGCCGCTACTTCTAGGTGGGAACATTATATACGTCTATAACGCTATATATCCTAGCCTAAGGCAACCTAGCATGTCGAATGTAATATTTTACAACATTCCCGGCGCTTCGGCCCCTACTTGTCGGTGGGAACATTATATACGTCTATAACGCTATATATCCTACCTTAAGGCAACCTAACATCTCGGATGTAATATACTACAACATTCCTGTCTCGTCGGCCCCTACTTCTCGGTGGGAACATTATATACGTCTATAACGTTATATATCCTAACCTAAGGCAACCTAACACCTCGGATGTAATGTTCTACAACATTCCTGGCTTATCGGCCCACACTTCTCGGTGGCAACACTATATACGTCTATAACGTTATATATCCTAACCTAAGGCAACCTAACATCTCGGATGTAATGTTTTACTACATTCCTGGCACGTCGGCCGATACTTCTCGGTGGGAATATTATATACTTCTGTAATGCTATATATCCTAGCTTAAGGCAACCTAACATCTCGGATGTAATATTTTACAACATTCCTGGCGCGACGGCCGCTACTTCTCGGTGGAAACATTATATACGTCTATAACGTTATATATCCTAGCCTAAGGCAGCCTAACGTGTCGAATGTAATATTTTACAACATTCCTGGCGCGGTGGGCGCTACTTCTAGGTGGGAACATTATATACGTCTATAACGCTATATATCCTAGCCTAAGGCAACCTAACATGTCGAATGTAATATTTTACAACATTCCCGGCGCTTCGGCCCATACTTGTCGGTGGGAACATTATATACGTCTATAACGCTATATATCCTACCTTAAGGCAACCTAACATCTCGGATGTAATATTTTACAACATTCCTGTCTCGTCGGCCCCTACTTCTCGGTGGGAACATTATATACGTCTATAACGTTATATATCCTAACCTGAGGCAACCTAACTTGTCGAACGTAATATTTTACAACATTCCTGGCTCATCAGCCCCTACTTCTCGGTGGCAACACTATATACGTCTATAACGTTATATATCCTAGCCTAAAGCAACCTAACATGTCGGATGTAATATTTTACTACATTCCTGGCACGTCGGCCCCTACCTCTCGATGGGAACATTATATACGTCTATAACGCTATATATGCAAGCCTAAGGCAATCCTAACATGTCGAATGTAATATTTTCCAACATTTCTGGCGCGTCGGCCCCTACTCCTCGGTGGGAACATTATATACGTCTATAACGTTATATATCCTAGCCTGAGGCAACCTAACATCTCGGATGTAATATTTTACAACATTCCCGGCGCTTCGGCCCCTACTTGTCGGTGGGAACATTATATACGTCTATAACGTTATATATCCTAACCTAAGGCAACCTAAAATCTCGGATGTAATATTTTACTACACTCCTGGCGCGCCGGCCCCTACTTCTCGGTGGCATCATTATATACGTCTATAACGCTATATATCCTAGCCTAAGGCAACCTAACATGTTGAATGTAATATTTTACTACATTCCTGGCACGTCGGCCCCTACTTCTCGGTGAGAACGTTATATACGTCTATAACGCTATATATTATAGCCTAAGGCAACCTAACATGTCGGATGTAATATTTTACAACATTCCTGGCGCGTCGGCACCTACTTCTCGGTGGGAACGTTATATACGTCTATAACGCTATATATCCTAGCCTAAGTCAACCTAACATGTCGAATGTTATATTTTACAATATTCCTGGCGCGTGGGCACCTACCTCTCGGTGGCATCATTATATACGTCTATAACGCTATATATCCTAGCCTAAGGCAACCTAACATGTTGAATGTAATATTTTACAACATTCCTGGCGCGACGGCCCCTGCTACTCGGCGGGATCATTATATACGTCTATAACGTTATATATCCTAGCCTAAGGCAACCTAACATCTCGGATGTAATATTTTACAACATTCGTGGCATATCGGTCCCTACTTCTCGGTGGGGACATTAAATACGTCTATAACGTTGTATATCCTAACCTAACGCATCCTAACATCTGGGATGTAATATTTTACAACATTCCTGGCATGTCGGTCCCTACTTCTCGGTGGGAAAATTCTATACGTCCATAACGTTGTATATCCTAACCTAAGGGAATCTAACATCTCGGGTGTAATATTTTACAACATTCCTGACGCGTCGGCCCCTACTTCTCGGTGGAAACATTGTATACGTCTATAACGATATATATCCTAGCTTAACGCAACATAACATCTCGAATGTTATATTTTACAACATTCCTGGCATGTCGGTCCCTACGTCTCGGTGGGGATATTATATACGTCTATAACGCTGTATATCCTAACCTAACGCAACCTAACATCTGGGATGTAATATTTTACAACATTCCTGGCATGCCGGTCCCTACTTCTCGGTGGGAACATTATATACGTATATAACGATATATATCCTAACCTAAGGGAACCTAACATATCTAATGTATTATTTTACAACATTCCTGGCATGTCGGTCCCTACTTCTCGGCGGGAACATTCTATACATCTATAACTTTGTATATCATAACCTAAGGGAACCTAACATCTCGGGTGTGATATTTTACAACATTCCTGATGCGTCGGCACCTATTTCTCGGCGCGAACATTATATACGTCTATAACGTTATATATCCTAGCCTGAGGCGACCTAACATTTCGAATGCAATAGTTTGCATTATCTCTGGCGTTTCGGCCCGTAGTTCTCGGTGGTAATATTATATGCGTCTACAACGTTATATATCCTAACCTAGGGCAACCTAACATCTCTACCGTAATATTTTACAACATTCCTGGCATGCCGGGCCCTACTTCCCTGTGGTAACGTTATATACGTCTATAGCGTTGTATATCCTAGCCTAAGGCAACGTAACATCTCGGATGTAATATTTTACAACATTCCTGGCATGTCGGTCCCTACGTCTCGGTGGGGATATTATATACGTCTATAACGATATATATCCTAACCTAGGGCAACCTAACGTCTCGGATGTAATATTTTACAACATTCCTGGCATGTCGGTACCTACGTCTCGGTGGGAACAATATATCCGTCTATAGCGTTATATATCCTAGCCTAAGGCGACCTAACATGTCGAATTTAATATTTTGCAACATTCCTGGCGTGTCGTCGCCTACTTCTCGATGGGGACATTATATACGTCTATAAAGTTATATATCCTAACGTAAGACAGCATAACATCTCGGATGTAAGATTTTACTACATTCCTAGCGGGTCGGCCCCTACTTCTCGGTGGGAACATTATATACGTCTATAACGCTACATATCCTAGCCTAAGGCAACCTAACATGTCGAATGTAATATTTTACAACATTCCTGGCGCGTCGGCGCCTACTTCTCGGTGGGAACATAATATACGTCTATAACGCTATATATCCTAACTTCAGCTAACTTAACACCTCGGATGTAATATATTACAACATTCCTGGCGCGACGGCGCCTACATCTCGGTGGGGACTTTATATACTTCTATAACGTAATATAACCTAACCTAGCCCATCTAGCCCCTCGCTGGTAATGTTTTACAGAATCCCGGTTGTGTCGGCCCGTGCCTCTCCGTGGGAACATTATATACGTCTATAGCGTTGTATATCCTAACCTAAGGCAGCCTAACATCTCGGATGTAGTATTTTCCAACATTCCTGGCGGCTCGGCCCCTACTTCTCGGTGGGAACATTATATACGTCTATAACGTTGAGGCGTAGTACGTGGGGAAAAGTCAACTACTCACTATCTAGCCTTCAATTTTATATTTGACGAATCGCGAAACCAACGAATAACATTCGCTATTCGGCGTGTATAACAAATCTCGATAACAATAACAATAGTGATAGTCGCGGCAACAATGTTGGGCGAATGGTGCTGGAGCTACGATCCCTTCGCTATGTTAGTCGGCTAACCGCCCTGACAAATTACGCGAGAATTGCCCGACTAGACGTCTGGCCGAGCGCGACTGTTCTAACCGAACTGTCTGACTCGGTGGCAATGATGGATTCTACTGGACTGTTCTAACCGAACCGTTCTAACCGAACTGTTCTAAACGAACTGTCCTAAACGAACTGTTCTAAACGAACTGTCGCGAGGGCGAAAATGTCGCTCCTTAAATACGGGTCTAAACGAGGAAGGAAACGCTGAGATGAACAGAGATGGAAGCGAGGACAAGGGAAGCAAACGTTCCTGGAAAAACGCGAGGAAACGGAAATAGGTCCTTGACAGGAGAAAGTTAGGGACGCGACTGAACGACGCTCAGTCGCGACGGGACCTTGGAAAACAATCGGGAGATTCTAAAGGATTCCTCGGAAGATGCCATAACTCAGTGAGTGCTAGCGCTAGGAGTACACAAATCTGGTCGCCAAGTGTGAACATACGACGACCAGGTCCGCGCCGGACTGTGGAAGCCTATTGTGTGTCACGAAGGAATTTTCGGCGTTCCTCGAACCCTTGACAAATTACAAAGCTGCGGAGTCGTAGCTGCCACAACGTATTATCACCTAACCTAACCCATCTAACCCCTTGCTGGTAATGTTTTATAGAATCCCGGCCGTGTCGGACAGTACCTCCCCGTGGCGACATTATATACGTCTATAACGTAATATAACCTAACCTAACCCAGCTAGACCCTCGCTGGTAATGTTTCACAGAAACCCGTTCGTGTCGTCCCGTACATCACGGCGCGGACATTATATACTTCTATAACGTTATATATCCTATCCTAAGGCAACCTAACATCTCGGATGTATTATTTTCCAACATTCCTGTCGGGTCGGCCCCTACTTCTCGGTGCGAACATTATATACGTCTATAACGTAATAGATCCTAACCTAACCCATCTAGAGCCTCGCTGGCAATGTTTTACAGAATCCCGTTCGTGTCGTCCCGTACGTCTCGGTGCGGGCATTATATACGTCTATAACGTTATATATCCTAACCTAAGGCAACCTAACATGTTGAATGTAATATTTTACAACATTCTGGCGTGTCGTCGCCTGCTTCTCGATGGGGACATTATATACGTCTATAACGTTGTATATCCTAACCTAACACAACCTATCATCTGGGATGGAATATTTTACATCATTCCTGGCATGTCGGTCCCTACATCTCGGTGGGAACTTTCTATACGTCTATAACGTTGTATATCCTAACCTAAGGGAACCTAACATCACGGGTGTAATATTTTACAACATTCCTGACGCGATGGGCCTCTATTTCTCGGTGGGAAAATTATATACGTCTATAACGTTATATATCCTAACCGAAAGCAACCTAACATCTCGGATGTAATATTTTACAACATTCCTATCGTGTCGTCGCCTGCTTCTCGATGGGGATATTATATACGTCTATAACGTTGTATATCCTAACCTAACGCAACCTAACATCTGGTGATGTAATCTTTTACAACATTCCTGTCATCTCGGTCCCTACGCCTCGGTAGGATCATTCTATACGTCTATAACGTTGTATATCCTAACCTAAGGGAACCTAACATCTCGGGTGTAATATTTTACAACATTCCTGACGCGTCGGCCCCTATTTCTCGGTGGGAACATTATATACGTCTATAACGTTATATACTAGCGTAAGGCGACCTAACATCTCTGATGTAATATTTTTCAACATTCCTGGTGTGTCGGCACTTAGTTCTCCGTGGGAACATTATATACGTCTATAACGTTATATATCCTAACCTAAGGCAACCTAACATCTCGGATGTAATATTTTACTACATTCCTGGCACGTCGGCCCCTACTTCTCGGTGGGAATATTATATACGTCTATAACGTAATAGAACCTAATCTAACCCATCTAGACCCTCGCTGGTAATGTTTTACGGAATCCCGTTCGTGTCGCCCCGTACGTCACGGTGCGGACATTATATACGTCTATAACCTTATATATCCTAACCTAAGGCAACCTAATATCTCGAATGTAGTATTTCACAACATTCCTGGCGGGTCAGCCCCACTTCTCGCTGGGAACATTATATACGTCTATAACGTAATATAACCTAACCTAACCCATCTAGCATCTCGCTGGTATTGTTTTACAGAATCACGGTCGTGTCGTCCCGTACTTCTCGATGGGGACATTATATACGTTTATAACGTTATACATACTAACCTAAGGCAACTTAACATCTCGGATGTAGTATTCTCCAACATTCCTGGCGGGTCGGCCCCTAAACCTCGGTGGGCACATTATATACGTCTATAACGTTGTATATATTACTATAAGGCAACCTAACATCTCGAATGTAGTATTTCACAACATTCCTGTCGGGACGGCCCCACTTCTCGGTGGGAACATTATATACGTCTATAACGTAATATAACCTAACCTAACCCATCTAGTCCCTAGCTGGTAATGTTTTACAGAATCCTTGTCGTGTCGGCCCGTACTTGTCGGTGGGGACACTATATACGTCTATAACGTTGTATATAATACCATAAGGATACCTAACATCTCGAATGTAGTATTTCACAACATTCTTGGCGGGTCAGCACCACTTCTCGGTGGGGACATTATATACGTCTATACCGTTGTATATCCTAACCTAAGTAACCTAACATCTCGGATGTAGTATTTTCCAACATTCCTGGCGGGTCGGCCCCTACTTCTCGGGAGGAACATTATATACGTCTATAACCTAATATAACCTAACCTAACGCATTTAGACTCTCGCTGGTAATGTTTTACAGAATCTCGTTCGTGTCGTCCCGTACATCACTGTGCGGTCATTATGTAGGTCTATAACGTTATATATCCTAACCTAAGGCAACCTAACATCTCGATTGTAGTATTTTAAACATTCTAGACGGGTCGGCCCCTACTTCTCAGTGGGAACATTATATACGTCTGTAACTTTATATATGGCAACCTAAGGCAACCTAACATCTCGGATGTAGTATTTGCCAACATTCCGAGCAGGTCGGCCCCACTTCTCTGTGGGAACATTATATACGTCAATAACGTAATATAACCTAACCTAATCCATCTAGCCCCTCGCTGGTAATGTTTTATAGAATCCCGGTCATGTCGTCCCGTACTTCTCGGTGTGGACATCATATGCGTCAATAACGTTATATATCCAAACCTAAGGCAACCTAACATCTCGGATGTAGTATTTTCCAAAATTCCTGGCGGGTCGGCCCCTACTTCTCGGTGGGCACATTATATACATCCATAACGTAATATAACACAACCTAACCCATCTAGACTCTCGCTGGTATTGCTTTACAGAATCCCCGTCGTGTCGGCCCAACTTCTCGGTGGGAACATTATATACGTCTATAACATAATATAACCTACCCTAACCCATCTAGCCGCTCGCTGGTAATGTTTTACAGAATCCAGTACCTGTCGTCTCGTTCGTCTCGGTAGGGACATTGTATGCGTCTATAACGTTATATATCCTAACCTAAGGCAACCTAACATCTGGGATGTTGTATTTTACAACATTCCTGGCGGGTCGGCCTCTACTTTTCGGTGGGAACATTATATACGTCTATAACGTTTTATATTCTCACCTAAGGCAAACTAACATCTCGAATGTAGTATTTTACAACATTCCTGGCATGTCGGTCCCTACATCTCGGTGGGAACTTTCTATACGTCTATAACGTTGTATATCCTAACCTAAGGGAACCTAACATCTCGGGTGTAATATTTTACAACATTCCTGACGCGATGGGCCCCTATTTCTCGGTGGGAATATTATATACGTCTATAACGTTATATACTAGCGTAAGACGACCTAACATCTCGGATGTAATATTTTTCAACATTCCTGGTGTGTCGGCACTTAGTTCTCCGTGGGAACATTATATACGTCTATAACGTTATATGTCCTAACCTAAGGCAACCTAACATCTCGGATGTAATATCTTACAACATTCCTGGCATGTCGGTCCCTATATCTCGGTGAGAACATTATATACGTCTGCAAGGTTATATATCATAACCTAAGGCAACCTAACCTCTCTACCGTAATATTTTACAGCATTCCTGGCGTGACGGCGCCTACTTCGCGTTGGGGACATCATGTACGCCTGTAACGTTATATATCCTAGCCTAAGGCAACCTAACATGTCGGATGTAATATTTTACTACATTCCTGGCACGTCGGCCCCTACCTCTCGGTGGGAACATTATATACGTCTATAACGTCATATATCCTAACCTAAGGCAACCTAACACCTCGGATGTAATGTTTAACAACATTCCTGGCTCATCGGCCCCTACTTCTCGGTGGCAACACTATATACGTCTATAACGTTATATATCCTAACCTAAGGCAACCTGGCACCTCGGATGTAATGTTTAACAACATTCCTGTCTCATCGGCCCCTACTTCTCGGTGGCAACACTATATACGTCTATAACGTTATATATCCTAACCTAAGGCAACCTAACATCTCGGATGTAATATTTTACTACATTCCTGGCACGTCGGTCCCTACTTCTCGGTGGGGACATTATATACGTCTATAACGCTATATATCCTAGCCTAAGGTAACCTAACATGTCGAGCGTAATGTTCTACAACATTCCTGGCTCATCGGCCCCTCCTTCTCGGTGGCAACACCATATACGTCTATAACGTTATATATACTAACTTAAGGCAACCTAACATCTCCACCGTAATATTTTACAACTTTCCTGGCATGCAAGTCCCTACTTCTCTGTGGTAACATTATATACGGCTATAACGTTATATATCCTAGCCTAAGGAAACCTAACATCTCGGATGTAATATGTTACAACATTCCCCGCGCGTCGGCCCCTACTTCTTTGTCGGAACATTGTATACGTCTATAACGCTATATATCCTAGCTTAGGGTAACCTAACATGTCGAGCGTAATATTTTACAACATTCCTGGCTCGTCGGCCCCTACTTCTCGGTGGGAACATTATATACGTCTATAACGTTATATATGCAAGCCTAAGGCAATCCTAACATGTCGAATGTAATATTTTCCAACATTCCTGGCGCCTCGGCCCCTACTTCTCGGTGGGAACATTATATACGTCTATAACGTTATATATCCTAGCCTGAGGCAACCTAACATCTCGGATGTAATATTTTACAACATTCCTGGCTCATCGGCCCCTACTTCTCGGTGGGAACAATATATACGCCTGTAACGTTATATATCCTAGCCTAAGGCAACCTAACATGTCGGATGTAATATTTTACTACATTCCTGGCACGTCGGCCCCTACCTCTCGGTGGGAACATTATATACGTCTATAACGCTATATATGCAAGCCTAAGGCAATCCTAACATGTCGAATGTAATATTTTCCAACATTCCTGGCGCGTCGACCCCTACTTCTCGGTGGGAACATTATATACGTCTATAACGTTATATATCCTAGCCTGAGGCAACCTAACATCTCGGATGTAATATTTTACAATATTCCTGGCTCATCGGCCCCTACTTCTCGGTGGGAACAATATATACGTCTATAACGTTATATATCCTAACCTAAGGCAACCTAACACCTCGGATGTAATGTTTAACAACATTCCTGGCTCATCGGCCCCTACTTCTCGGTGGGAACAATATATACGTCTATAACGTTATATATCCTAGCCTAAGGCAACCTAACATGTCGGATGTAATATTTTACTACATTCCTGGCACGTCGGCCCCTACCTCTCGGTGGGAACATTATTGACGTCTATAACGCTATATATGCAAGCCTAAGGCAATCCTAACATGTCGAATGTAATATTTTCCAACATTCCTGGCGCGTCGGCCCCTACTTCTCGGTGGGAACATTATATACGTATATAACGTTATATATACTAGCCTGAGGCAACCTAACATCTCGGATGTAATATTTTACAACATTCCTGGCTCATCGGCCCCTACTTCTCGGTGGGAACAATATCCACGTCTATAACGTTATATATCCTAACCTATAGCAACCTAACACCTCGGATGGTACGTTTTACAACATTCCTGGCTCATCAGCCCCTACTTCTCGGTGGCAACACTATATACGTCTATGACGTTATATATACTAACCTAAAGATACCTAACATGTCGGATGTAATATTTTACTACATTCCTGGCGCCTCGGCCCCTACTTCTCGGTGGGAACATTATATACGTCTATAACGTTATATATCCTAGCCTGAGGCAACCTAACATCTCGGATGTAATATTTTACAACATTCCTGGCTCATCGGCCCCTACTTCTCGGTGGGAACAATATATACGCCTGTAACGTTATATATCCTAGCCTAAGGCAACCTAACATGTCGGATGTAATATTTTACTACATTCCTGGCACGTCGGCCCCTACCTCTCGGTGGGAACATTATATACGTCTATAACGCTATATATGCAAGCCTAAGGCAATCCTAACATGTCGAATGTAATATTTTCCAACATTCCTGGCGCGTCGACCCCTACTTCTCGGTGGGAACATTATATACGTCTATAACGTTATATATCCTAGCGTGAGGCAACCTAACATCTCGGATGTAATATTTTACAACATTCCTGGCTCATCGGCCCCTACTTCTCGGTGGGAACAATATATACGTCTATAACGTTATATATCCTAACCTAAGGCAACCTAACACCTCGGATGTAATGTTTAACAACATTCCTGGCTCATCGGCCCCTACTTCTCGGTGGCAACACTATATACGTCTATAACGTTATATATCCTAACCTAAGGCAACCTAACATCTCGATTGTAGTATTTTAAACATTCTAGACGGGTCGGCCCCTACTTCTCAGTGGGAACATTATATACGTCTGTAACTTTATATATGGCAACCTAAGGCAACCTAACATCTCGGATGTAGTATTTGCCAACATTCCGAGCAGGTCGGCCCCACTTCTCTGTGGGAACATTATATACGTCAATAACGTAATATAACCTAACCTAATCCATCTAGCCCCTCGCTGGTAATGTTTTATAGAATCCCGGTCATGTCGTCCCGTACTTCTCGGTGTGGACATCATATGCGTCAATAACGTTATATATCCAAACCTAAGGCAACCTAACATCTCGGATGTAGTATTTTCCAAAATTCCTGGCGGGTCGGCCCCTACTTCTCGGTGGGCACATTATATACATCCATAACGTAATATAACACAACCTAACCCATCTAGACTCTCGCTGGTATTGCTTTACAGAATCCCCGTCGTGTCGGCCCAACTTCTCGGTGGGAACATTATATACGTCTATAACATAATATAACCTACCCTAACCCATCTAGCCGCTCGCTGGTAATGTTTTACAGAATCCAGTACCTGTCGTCTCGTTCGTCTCGGTAGGGACATTGTATGCGTCTATAACGTTATATATCCTAACCTAAGGCAACCTAACATCTGGGATGTTGTATTTTACAACATTCCTGGCGGGTCGGCCTCTACTTTTCGGTGGGAACATTATATACGTCTATAACGTTTTATATTCTCACCTAAGGCAAACTAACATCTCGAATGTAGTATTTTACAACATTCCTGGCATGTCGGTCCCTACATCTCGGTGGGAACTTTCTATACGTCTATAACGTTGTATATCCTAACCTAAGGGAACCTAACATCTCGGGTGTAATATTTTACAACATTCCTGACGCGATGGGCCCCTATTTCTCGGTGGGAACATTATATACGTCTATAACGTTATATATCCTAACCGAAAGCAACCTAACATCTCGGATGTAATATTTTACAACATTCCTATCGTGTCGTCGCCTGCTTCTCGATGGGGATATTATATACGTCCATAACGTTGTATATCCTAACCTAACGCAACCTAACATCTGGTGATGTAATCTTTTACAACATTCCTGTCATCTCGCTCCCTACGCCTCGGTAGGAACATTCTATACGTCTATAACGTTGTATATCCTAACCTAAGGGAACCTAACATCTCGGGTGTAATATTTTACAACATTCCTGACGCGTCGGCCCCTATTTCTCGGTGGGAATATTATATACGTCTATAACGTTATATACTAGCGTAAGACGACCTAACATCTCGGATGTAATATTTTTCAACATTCCTGGTGTGTCGGCACTTAGTTCTCCGTGGGAACATTATATACGTCTATAACGTTATATGTCCTAACCTAAGGCAACCTAACATCTCGGATGTAATATCTTACAACATTCCTGGCATGTCGGTCCCTATATCTCGGTGAGAACATTATATACGTCTGCAAGGTTATATATCATAACCTAAGGCAACCTAACCTCTCTACCGTAATATTTTACAGCATTCCTGGCGTGACGGCGCCTACTTCGCGTTGGGGACATCATGTACGCCTGTAACGTTATATATCCTAGCCTAAGGCAACCTAACATGTCGGATGTAATATTTTACTACATTCCTGGCACGTCGGCCCCTACCTCTCGGTGGGAACATTATATACGTCTATAACGTCATATATCCTAACCTAAGGCAACCTAACACCTCGGATGTAATGTTTAACAACATTCCTGGCTCATCGGCCCCTACTTCTCGGTGGCAACACTATATACGTCTATAACGTTATATATCCTAACCTAAGGCAACCTGGCACCTCGGATGTAATGTTTAACAACATTCCTGTCTCATCGGCCCCTACTTCTCGGTGGCAACACTATATACGTCTATAACGTTATATATCCTAACCTAAGGCAACCTAACATCTCGGATGTAATATTTTACTACATTCCTGGCACGTCGGTCCCTACTTCTCGGTGGGGACATTATATACGTCTATAACGCTATATATCCTAGCCTAAGGTAACCTAACATGTCGAGCGTAATGTTCTACAACATTCCTGGCTCATCGGCCCCTCCTTCTCGGTGGCAACACCATATACGTCTATAACGTTATATATACTAACTTAAGGCAACCTAACATCTCCACCGTAATATTTTACAACTTTCCTGGCATGCAAGTCCCTACTTCTCTGTGGTAACATTATATACGGCTATAACGTTATATATCCTAGCCTAAGGAAACCTAACATCTCGGATGTAATATGTTACAACATTCCCCGCGCGTCGGCCCCTACTTCTTTGTCGGAACATTGTATACGTCTATAACGCTATATATCCTAGCTTAGGGTAACCTAACATGTCGAGCGTAATATTTTACAACATTCCTGGCTCGTCGGCCCCTACTTCTCGGTGGGAACATTATATACGTCTATAACGTTATATATGCAAGCCTAAGGCAATCCTAACATGTCGAATGTAATATTTTCCAACATTCCTGGCGCCTCGGCCCCTACTTCTCGGTGGGAACATTATATACGTCTATAACGTTATATATCCTAGCCTGAGGCAACCTAACATCTCGGATGTAATATTTTACAACATTCCTGGCTCATCGGCCCCTACTTCTCGGTGGGAACAATATATACGCCTGTAACGTTATATATCCTAGCCTAAGGCAACCTAACATGTCGGATGTAATATTTTACTACATTCCTGGCACGTCGGCCCCTACCTCTCGGTGGGAACATTATATACGTCTATAACGCTATATATGCAAGCCTAAGGCAATCCTAACATGTCGAATGTAATATTTTCCAACATTCCTGGCGCGTCGACCCCTACTTCTCGGTGGGAACATTATATACGTCTATAACGTTATATATCCTAGCCTGAGGCAACCTAACATCTCGGATGTAATATTTTACAATATTCCTGGCTCATCGGCCCCTACTTCTCGGTGGGAACAATATATACGTCTATAACGTTATATATCCTAACCTAAGGCAACCTAACACCTCGGATGTAATGTTTAACAACATTCCTGGCTCATCGGCCCCTACTTCTCGGTGGGAACAATATATACGTCTATAACGTTATATATCCTAGCCTAAGGCAACCTAACATGTCGGATGTAATATTTTACTACATTCCTGGCACGTCGGCCCCTACCTCTCGGTGGGAACATTATTGACGTCTATAACGCTATATATGCAAGCCTAAGGCAATCCTAACATGTCGAATGTAATATTTTCCAACATTCCTGGCGCGTCGGCCCCTACTTCTCGGTGGGAACATTATATACGTATATAACGTTATATATACTAGCCTGAGGCAACCTAACATCTCGGATGTAATATTTTACAACATTCCTGGCTCATCGGCCCCTACTTCTCGGTGGGAACAATATCCACGTCTATAACGTTATATATCCTAACCTATAGCAACCTAACACCTCGGATGGTACGTTTTACAACATTCCTGGCTCATCAGCCCCTACTTCTCGGTGGCAACACTATATACGTCTATGACGTTATATATACTAACCTAAAGATACCTAACATGTCGGATGTAATATTTTACTACATTCCTGGCGCCTCGGCCCCTACTTCTCGGTGGGAACATTATATACGTCTATAACGTTATATATCCTAGCCTGAGGCAACCTAACATCTCGGATGTAATATTTTACAACATTCCTGGCTCATCGGCCCCTACTTCTCGGTGGGAACAATATATACGCCTGTAACGTTATATATCCTAGCCTAAGGCAACCTAACATGTCGGATGTAATATTTTACTACATTCCTGGCACGTCGGCCCCTACCTCTCGGTGGGAACATTATATACGTCTATAACGCTATATATGCAAGCCTAAGGCAATCCTAACATGTCGAATGTAATATTTTCCAACATTCCTGGCGCGTCGACCCCTACTTCTCGGTGGGAACATTATATACGTCTATAACGTTATATATCCTAGCGTGAGGCAACCTAACATCTCGGATGTAATATTTTACAACATTCCTGGCTCATCGGCCCCTACTTCTCGGTGGGAACAATATATACGTCTATAACGTTATATATCCTAACCTAAGGCAACCTAACACCTCGGATGTAATGTTTAACAACATTCCTGGCTCATCGGCCCCTACTTCTCGGTGGCAACACTATATACGTCTATAACGTTATATATCCTAACCTAAGGCAACCTAACATCTCGATTGTAGTATTTTAAACATTCTAGACGGGTCGGCCCCTACTTCTCAGTGGGAACATTATATACGTCTGTAACTTTATATATGGCAACCTAAGGCAACCTAACATCTCGGATGTAGTATTTGCCAACATTCCGAGCAGGTCGGCCCCACTTCTCTGTGGGAACATTATATACGTCAATAACGTAATATAACCTAACCTAATCCATCTAGCCCCTCGCTGGTAATGTTTTATAGAATCCCGGTCATGTCGACCCGTACTTCTCGGTGTGGACATCATATGCGTCAATAACGTTATATATCCAAACCTAAGGCAACCTAACATCTCGGATGTAGTATTTTCCAAAATTCCTGGCGGGTCGGCCCCTACTTCTCGGTGGGCACATTATATACATCCATAACGTAATATAACACAACCTAACCCATCTAGACTCTCGCTGGTATTGCTTTACAGAATCCCCGTCGTGTCGGCCCAACTTCTCGGTGGGAACATTATATACGTCTATAACATAATATAACCTACCCTAACCCATCTAGCCGCTCGCTGGTAATGTTTTACAGAATCCAGTACCTGTCGTCTCGTTCGTCTCGGTAGGGACATTGTATGCGTCTATAACGTTATATATCCTAACCTAAGGCAACCTAACATCTGGGATGTTGTATTTTACAACATTCCTGGCGGGTCGGCCTCTACTTTTCGGTGGGAACATTATATACGTCTATAACGTTTTATATTCTCACCTAAGGCAAACTAACATCTCGAATGTAGTATTTTACAACATTCCTGGCATGTCGGTCCCTACATCTCGGTGGGAACTTTCTATACGTCTATATCGTTGTATATCCTAACCTAAGGGAACCTAACATCTCGGGTGTAATATTTTACAACATTCCTGACGCGATGGGCCCCTATTTCTCGGTGGGAACATTATATACGTCTATAACGTTATATCTCCTAACCGAAAGCAACCTAACATCTCGGATGTAATATTTTACAACATTCCTATCGTGTCGTCGCCTGCTTCTCGATGGGGATATTATATACGTCCATAACGTTGTATATCCTAACCTAACGCAACCTAACATCTGGTGATGTAATCTTTTACAACATTCCTGTCATCTCGGTCCCTACGCCTCGGTAGGAACATTCTATACGTCTATAACGTTGTATATCCTAACCTAAGGGAACCTAACATCTCGGGTGTAATATTTTACAACATTCCTGACGCGTCGGCCCCTATTTCTCGGTGGGAATATTATATACGTCTATAACGTTATATACTAGCGTAAGACGACCTAACATCTCGGATGTAATATTTTTCAACATTCCTGGTGTGTCGGCACTTAGTTCTCCGTAGGAACATTATATACGTCTATAACGTTATATATCCTAACCTAAGGCAACCTAACATCTCGGATGTAATATCTTACAACATTCCTGGCATGTCGGTCCCTATATCTCGGTGAGAACATTATATACGTCTGCAAGGTTATATATCATAACCTAAGGCAACCTAACCTCTCTACCGTAATATTTTACAGCATTCCTGGCGTGACGGCGCCTACTTCGCGTTGGGGACATCATGTACGCCTGTAACGTTATATATCCTAGCCTAAGGCAACCTAACATGTCGGATGTAATATTTTACTACATTCCTGGCACGTCGGCCCCTACCTCTCGGTGGGAACATTATATACGTCTATAACGTCATATATCCTAACCTAAGGCAACCTAACACCTCGGATGTAATGTTTAACAACATTCCTGGCTCATCGGCCCCTACTTCTCGGTGGCAACACTATATACGTCTATAACGTTATATATCCTAACCTAAGGCAACCTGCCACCTCGGATGTAATGTTTAACAACATTCCTGTCTCAACGGCCCCTACTTCTCGGCGGCAACACTATATACGTCTATAACGTTATATATCCTAACCTAAGGCAACCTAACATCTCGGATGTAATATTTTACTACATTCCTGGCACGTCGGTCCCTACTTCTCGGTGGGGACATTATATACGTCTATAACGCTATATATCCTAGCCTAAGGTAACCTAACATGTCGAGCGTAATGTTCTACAACATTCCTGGCTCATCGGCCCCTCCTTCTCGGTGGCAACACCATATACGTCTATAACGTTATATATACTAACTTAAGGCAACCTAACATCTCCACCGTAATATTTTACAACTTTCCTGGCATGCAAGTCCCTACTTCTCTGTGGTAACATTATATACGGCTATAACGTTATATATCCTAGCCTAAGGAAACCTAACATCTCGGATGTAATATGTTACAACATTCCCCGCGCGTCGGCCCCTACTTCTTTGTCGGAACATTGTATACGTCTATAACGCTATATATCCTAGCTTAGGGTAACCTAACATGTCGAGCGTAATATTTTACAACATTCCTGGCTCGTCGGCCCCTACTTCTCGGTGGGAACATTATATACGTCTATAACGTTATATATGCAAGCCTAAGGCAATCCTAACATGTCGAATGTAATATTTTCCAACATTCCTGGCGCCTCGGCCCCTACTTCTCGGTGGGAACATTATATACGTCTATAACGTTATATATCCTAGCCTGAGGCAACCTAACATCTCGGATGTAATATTTTACAACATTCCTGGCTCATCGGCCCCTACTTCTCGGTGGGAACAATATATACGCCTGTAACGTTATATATCCTAGCCTAAGGCAACCTAACATGTCGGATGTAATATTTTACTACATTCCTGGCACGTCGGCCCCTACCTCTCGGTGGGAACATTATTGACGTCTAGAACGCTATATATGCAAGCCTAAGGCAATCCTAACATGTCGAATGTAATATTTTCCAACATTCCTGGCGCGTCGGCCCCTACTTCTCGGTGGGAACATTATATACGTATATAACGTTATATATACTAGCCTGAGGCAACCTAACATCTCGGATGTAATATTTTACAACATTCCTGGCTCATCGGCCCCTACTTCTCGGTGGGAACAATATCCACGTCTATAACGTTATATATCCTAACCTATAGCAACCTAACACCTCGGATGGTACGTTTTACAACATTCCTGGCTCATCAGCCCCTACTTCTCGGTGGCAACACTATATACGTCTATGACGTTATATATACTAACCTAAAGATACCTAACATGTCGGATGTAATATTTTACTACATTCCTGGCGCCTCGGCCCCTACTTCTCGGTGGGAACAATATATACGCCTGTAACGTTATATATCCTAGCCTAAGGCAACCTAACATGTCGGATGTAATATTTTACTACATTCCTGGCACGTCGGCCCCTACCTCTCGGTGGGAACATTATATACGTCTATAACGCTATATATGCAAGCCTAAGGCAATCCTAACATGTCGAATGTAATATTTTCCAACATTCCTGGCGCGTCGACCCCTACTTCTCGGTGGGAACATTATATACGTCTATAACGTTATATATCCTAGCGTGAGGCAACCTAACATCTCGGATGTAATATTTTACAACATTCCTGGCTCATCGGCCCCTACTTCTCGGTGGGAACAATATATACGTCTATAACGTTATATATCCTAACCTAAGGCAACCTAACACCTCGGATGTAATGTTTAACAACATTCCTGGCTCATCGGCCCCTACTTCTCGGTGGCAACACTATATACGTCTATAACGTTATATATCCTAACCTAAGGCAACCTAACATCTCGGATGTAATATTTTACTACATTCCTGGCACGTCGGCCGTTACTTCTCGGTGGCAATATTATATACGTCCATAACGCTATATATCCTAGCTTAAGGCAACCTAACATGTCGAATGTAATATTTTACAACATTCTTGGCGCGTCGGCACCTACTTCTCGGTGGGAACAGTATATACGTCTATATCGTTATATATCCTAGCCTAAGGCAACCTAACTTCTCGGAGGTAATATTTTACTACATTCCTGGCGCGACGGCCGCTACTTCTCGGTGGAAACATTATATACGTCTATAACGTTATATATCCTAGCCTAAGGCAACCTAACGTGTCGAATGTAATATTTTACAACATTCCCGGCGCATCGGCCCCTACTTGTCGGTGGGAACATTATATACGTCTATAACGCTATATATCCTACCTTAAGGCAACCTAACATCTCGTATGTAATATTTTACTACATTCCTGGCACGTCGGCCGATACTTCTCGGTGGGAATATTATATACTTCTGTAATGCTATATATCCTAGCTTAAGGCAATCTAACATCTCGGATGTAATATTTTACAACATTCTTGGCGCGTCGGCACCTACTTCTCGGTGGGAACAGTATATACATCTATATCGTTATATATCCTAGCCTAAGGCAATCTAACTTCTCGGATGTAATATTTTACTACATTCCTGGCACGTCGGCCACTACATCTCGGTGGGAACATTATATACGTCTACAACGCTATATATCATAGCCTAAGGCAACCTAACATGTGGAGCGTAATATTTTACAACATTCCTGGCTCGTCGGCCCAAACTTCTCGGTGGAAGCATTATATACGTGTATAACGTTATATATCCTAGCCTAAGGCAACCTAACGTGTCGAATGTAATATTTTACAACATTCCTGGCGCGACGGCCGCTACTTCTCGGTGGAAACATTATATACGTCTATAACGTTATATATCCTAGCCTAAGGCAGCCTAACGTGTCGAATGTAATATTTTACAACATTCCTGGCGCGGCGGCCGCTACTATAGGTGGGAACATTATATACGTCTATAACGCTATATATCCTAGCCTAAGGCAACCTAACATGTCGAATGTAATATTTTACAACATTCCCGGCGCTTCGGCCCCTACTTGTCGGTGGGAACATTATATACGTCTATAACGCTATATATCCTACCTTAAGGCAACCTAACATCTCGGATGTAGTATTTTACAACATTCCTGTCTCGTCGGCCCCTACTTCTCGGTGGGAACATTATATACGTCTATAACGTTATATATCCTAACCTGAGGCAACCTAACTTGTCGAACGTAATATTTTACAACATTCCTGGCTCATCAGCCCCTACTTCTCGGTGGCAACACTATATACGGCTATAACGTTATATATCCTAGCCTAAGGAAACCTAACATCTCGGATGTAATATGTTACAACATTCCCCGCGCGTCGGCCCCTACTTCTTTGTCGGAACATTGTATACGTCTATAACGCTATATATCCTAGCTTAGGGTAACCTAACATGTCGAGCGTAATATTTTACAACATTCCTGGCTCGTCGGCCCCTACTTCTCGGTGGGAACATTATATACGTCTATAACGTTATATATGCAAGCCTAAGGCAATCCTAACATGTCGAATGTAATATTTTCCAACATTCCTGGCGCCTCGGCCCCTACTTCTCGGTGGGAACATTATATACGGCTATAACGTTATATATCCTAGCCTGAGGCAACCTAACATCTCGGATGTAATATTTTACAACATTCCTGGCTCATCGGCCCCTACTTCCCGATGGGGACATTATATACGTCTATAACGTTATATATCCTAACCTAAGGCAACCAAACATCTGGGATGTAATATTTCACAACATTACTTTCATGTCAGTCGTTACTTCTCGGTGGGAACATTATATACGTCTATAACGTTATATATCATAACCTAAGGCAACCTGACATCTCTACCGTAATATTTTACAACATTCCTGGCTCGTCGGCCCCTACTTCTCGGTGGGAACATTATATACGTCTATAACGTTATATATGCAAGCCTAAGGCAATCCTAACATGTCGAATGTAATATTTTCCAACATTCCTGGCGCCTCGGCCCCTACTTCTCGGTGGGAACATTATATACGGCTATAACGTTATATATCCTAGCCTGAGGCAACCTAACATCTCGGATGTAATATTTTACAACATTCCTGGCTCATCGGCCCCTACTTCCCGATGGGGACATTATATACGTCTATAACGTTATATATCCTAACCTAAGGCAACCAAACATCTGGGATGTAATATTTCACAACATTACTTTCATGTCAGTCGTTACTTCTCGGTGGGAACATTATATACGTCTATAACGTTATATATCATAACCTAAGGCAACCTGACATCTCTACCGTAATATTTTACAACATTCCAGGCGTGACGGCGCCTACTTCTCGGTGGGAACATAATATACGTCTATAACGCTATATATCCTAACTTCAGCTAACTTAACACCTCGGATGTAATATTTTACAACATTCCTGGCGCGACGGCGCCTACATCTCGGTGGGGACTTTATATACTTCTATAACGTAATATAACCTAACCTAGCCCATCTAGCCCCTCGCTGGTAATGTTTTACAGAATCCCGGTTGTGTCGGCCCGTGCCTCTCCGTGGGAACATTATATACGTCTATAGCGTTGTATATCCTAACCTAAGGCAGCCTAACATCTTGGATGTAGTATTTTCCAACATTCCTGGCGGCTCGGCCCCTACTTCTCGGTGGGAACATTATATACGTCTATAACGTTGAGGCGTAGTACGTGGGGAAAAGTCAACTACTCACTATCTAGCCTTCAATTTTATATTTGACGAATCGCGAAACCAACGAATAACATTCGCGATTCGGCGTGTATAACAAATCTCGATAACAATAACAATAGTGATAGTCGCGGCAACAATGTTGGGCGAATGGTGCTGGAGCTACGATCCCTTCGCTATGTTAGTCGGCTAACCGCCCTGACAAATTACGCGAGAATTGCCCGACTAGACGTCTGGCCGAGCGCGACTGTTCTAACCGAACTGTCTGACTCGGTGGCAATGATGGATTCTACTGGACTGTTCTAACCGAACCATTCTAACCGAACTGTTCTAAACGAACTGTCCTAAACGAACTGTTCTAAACGAACTGTCGCGAGGGCGAAAATGTCGCTCCTTAAATACGGGTCTAAACGAGGAAGGAAACGCTGAGATGAACAGAGATGGAAGCGTGGACAAGGAAAGCAAACGTTCCTGGAAAAACGCGAGGAAACGGAAATAGGTCCTTGACAGGAGAAAGTTAGGGACGCGACTGAACGACGCTCAGTCGCGACGGGACCTTGGAAAACAATCGGGAGATTCTAAAGGATTCCTCGGAAGATGCCATAACTCAGTGAGTGCTAGCGCTAGGAGTACACAAATCTGGTCGCCAAGTGTGAACATACGACGACCAGGTCCGCGCCGGACTGTGGAAGCCTATTGTGTGTCACGAAGGAATTTTCGGCGTTCCTCGAACCCTTGACAAATTACAAAGCTGCGGAGTCGTAGCTGCCACAACGTATTATCACCTAACCTAACCCATCTAACCCCTTGCTGGTAATGTTTTATAGAATCCCGGCCGTGTCGGACAGTACCTCCCCGTGGCGACATTATATACGTATATAACGTTGTATATCCTAACCTAAGGCAACCTAACATCTCGAATGTAATATTTTACAACATTCCTGGCCTGTCGGTCCCTACTTCTCGGTGGGAACATTATATACGTCTATAACGTAATATAACCTAACCTAACCCAGCTAGACCATCGCTGGTAATGTTTCACAGAATCCCGTTCGTGCCGTCTCGTAGGTCTCGGTATGGACATTATATACGTTTATAACGTTATATTTCCTACCCTAAGGCAACCTAACATCTCGAATGTAGTATTTTCCAACATTCCTGGCGGGTCGGCCCCAACTTCTCGGTGGGAACATTATATACGTCTATAACGTAATAGATCCTAACCTAACCCATCTCGACCCTCGCTGGTAATGTTTTGCAGAATCCCGTTCGTGTCGTCCCGTACGTCTCGGTGCGGACATTACATACGTCTATAACGTTATATTTCCTATCCTAAGGCAACCTAACATCTCGAATGTAGTATTTTCCAACATTTCTGGCGGGTCGGCCCCTACTGCTCGGTGGGAACATTATATACTTCTATAACGTAATGTAACCTAACCTAACCCAGCTAGACCCTCGCTGGTAATGTTTCACAGAATCCCGTCCGTGTCGTCCCGTATGTCTCGGTGCGGACATTATATACGTCTATAACGTTATATTTCCTATCCTAATGCAACCTAACAGCTCTAATGTAGTATTTTCCAACATTTCTGGCGTGTGGGCCCCTACTTCTCGGTGGGAACATTATATACGTCTATAACGTATAATAACCTAACCTAACCCAGCTAGACCCTCGCTGGTAATGTCTCACAGAAACCCGTTCGTGCCATCCCGTACGTCTCGGTATGGACATTATATACGTTTATAACGTTATATTTCCTACCCTAAGGCAACCTAATAACTCGGACGTAGTATTTGCCGACATTCCTGGCGGGTCGGCCCCCACTTCTCGGTGGAAACATTATATACGTCCATAACGTAATAGATCCTAACCTAACCTATCTAGACCCTCGCTGGTAATGTTTTACAGAATCCCGTCCGTGTGGTCCCGTACGTCTCGGTGCGGACATTATATACGTCTATAACGTGATATTTCCTTTCCTAAGCCAACCCAACGTTTCGAATGTAGTATTTTACAACATTCCAGGCGGGACGGCCCTTACTTCTCGGTGGGAACATTATATACTTCTATAACGTAATGTAACCTAACCTAACCCAGCTAGACCTTCGCTGGTAATGTTTCACAGAATCCCGTTCGTGTCGTCCCGTACATCTCAACGCGTATATTATATACGTCTACTACGTTATATATCCTAACCTAGGGCAAATTAACATCTCGGATGTAGTATTTTCCAACATTCCTGGCGGGTCGGCCCCTACTTCTCGGTGGGCACATTATATCCGTCTATATCGTAATATAACCTAACCTAACAGATCACGAACCTCGCTGGTAATGTTTTACAGAATTTCGTTCGTGTCGTCCTGTACATCTAGGTGGGGACATTATGTACGTCTACAACGTTATATATCCTAATCTAAGACAACTTAACATCTCGGATGTATTGTTTTCCAACATTCCTGGCGGGTCGGCCCCTACTGCTCTGTGGGAAAATTATAAACCTCTATAACCTAATATAACCTAACCTAACCCTGCTAGACCCTCGCTGGTAATGTTTTGCAGAATCCCGTTCGTGTCGTCCCGTACGTCTCGATGCGGACATTACATACGTCTATAACGTTATATTTCCTATCCTAAGGCAACCTAACATCTCGAATGTAGTATTGTCCAACATTTCTGGCGGGTCGACCCCTACTTCTCTGTGGGAACATTATATACGTCTATAACGTAATATAACCTAACCTAACACAGCTAGACCCTCGCTGGTAATGTTTCACAGAAACCCGTTCGTGTCGTCCCGTACATCACGGCGCGGACATTATATACTTCTATAACGTTATATATCCTATCCTAAGGCAACCTAACATCTCGGATGTATTATTTTCCAACATTCCTGTCGGGTCGGCCCCTACTTCTCGGTGCGAACATTATATACGTCTATAACGTAATAGATGCTAACCTAACCCATCTAGAGCCTCGCTGGCAATGTTTTACAGAATCCCGTTAGTGTCGTCCCGTACGTCTCGGTGCGGGCATTATATACGTCTATAACGTTATATATCCTAACCTAAGGCAACCTAACATCTCGATTGTAGTACTTTAAACATTCCTGGCGGGTCGGCCCCTATTTCTCGGTGGGAACATTATATACGTCTATATCGTAATATAACATAACCTAACCCATCTTGCCCCTCGGTGGTAATGTTTTACAGAATCCCGGGCGTGTCGGCCCGTACTTCTCGGTGGGGACAATATGTACGTCTACTACGTTATATAACCTAACCTAAGGCAACTTAACATCTCGGAAGTAGTATTTTCCAACATTCCTGGCGGGTCGCCCCTACTTCTCGATGGGCACATTATATACGACCATAACGTAATATAACCTAACCTGACCCATCTAGACCCCCGCTGGTAGTGTTTTACAGAATCCCGTTCGTGTCTACCCGTACGTTTCGATGCGGAAATTATATACGTCTATAACGTTATATTTCCTATTCTAAGGCAACCTAACATCTCGAATGTAGTACTTTAACCATTCCAGGCGGGTCGGCCCCTACATCTCGGTGGGAACATTATATACGTCTATAACGTTATATATCCTAACCTAAGGCAACCAAACATCTGGGATGTAATATTTCACAACATTACTTTCATGTCAGTCGTTACTTCTCGGTGGGAACATTATATACGTCTATAACGTTATATATCATAACCTAAGGCAACCTGACATCTCTACCGTAATATTTTACAACATTCCAGGCGTGACGGCGCCTACTTCTCGGTGGGAACATAATATACGTCTATAACGCTATATATCCTAACTTCAGCTAACTTAACACCTCGGATGTAATATTTTACAACATTCCTGGCGCGACGGCGCCTACATCTCGGTGGGGACTTTATATACTTCTATAACGTAATATAACCTAACCTAGCCCATCTAGCCCCTCGCTGGTAATGTTTTACAGAATCCCGGTTGTGTCGGCCCGTGCCTCTCCGTGGGAACATTATATACGTCTATAGCGTTGTATATCCTAACCTAAGGCAGCCTAACATCTCGGATGTAGTATTTTCCAACATTCCTGGCGGCTCGGCCCCTACTTCTCGGTGGGAACATTATATACGTCTATAACGTTGAGGCGTAGTACGTGGGGAAAAGTCAACTACTCACTATCTAGCCTTCAATTTTATATTTGACGAATCGCGAAACCAACGAATAACATTCGCGATTCGGCGTGTATAACAAATCTCGATAACAATAACAATAGTGATAGTCGCGGCAACAATGTTGGGCGAATGGTGCTGGAGCTACGATCCCTTCGCTATGTTAGTCGGCTAACCGCCCTGACAAATTACGCGAGAATTGCCCGACTAGACGTCTGGCCGAGCGCGACTGTTCTAACCGAACTGTCTGACTCGGTGGCAATGATGGATTCTACTGGACTGTTCTAACCGAACCATTCTAACCGAACTGTTCTAAACGAACTGTCCTAAACGAACTGTTCTAAACGAACTGTCGCGAGGGCGAAAATGTCGCTCCTTAAATACGGGTCTAAACGAGGAAGGAAACGCTGAGATGAACAGAGATGGAAGCGTGGACAAGGAAAGCAAACGTTCCTGGAAAAACGCGAGGAAACGGAAATAGGTCCTTGACAGGGGAAAGTTAGGGACGCGACTGAACGACGCTCAGTCGCGACGGGACCTTGGAAAACAATCGGGAGATTCTAAAGGATTCCTCGGAAGATGCCATAACTCAGTGAGTGCTAGCGCTAGGAGTACACAAATCTGGTCGCCAAGTGTGAACATACGACGACCAGGTCCGCGCCGGACTGTGGAAGCCTATTGTGTGTCACGAAGGAATTTTCGGCGTTCCTCGAACCCTTGACAAATTACAAAGCTGCGGAGTCGTAGCTGCCACATCACCCCCCTGCCAGTGATTGATCCAAACACGAAATTTGTAGACGATCCGGGAAACGAACGCGTCTCCCGGATCTCGTGGTCCTTGGTGCTGCCTCCGGGACGGGTGTCGCTGGCGGAGGTTCCTCTTGAGCCATGTGGTACGTTGGCCTGTCATCCGCATCCTGGATGATGTAGGCTGGCTTCAGGCGGTCGATGGTAACTGTTGTCCGTTTGCCCCTGACTTCCAAAGTGTACGTTTTGGGGCCTCTTGTTAGGACCTTGAACGGTCCGTCGTATGGCGGCTGGAGTATTTCTTTAACCGCGTCGTTTCGCAGGAAGACGTAGTCCGCTTCCGACAAGTCCTTGAATATGAAGGTACGGCGGGTGCCGTGATGACTGCCAGCAGCCGGAGTAACGCTGCGGAAATGCTGGCGTAGTCGCTGGACGAAGTCCGCTGGATCCTGGTCGGCTGCATCCGGACGTGGGGCGAGGAATTCGCCTGGCAAACGCAGGGTCTCGCCGTAGAGGAGGTCCGCCGATGTCGCCTTCAGGTCCTCTCGCCAGGCTGCTCGGATGCCCAGCAGGATTGTGGGGAGAACCTCCGTCCACCTGGTGTTGGCGTGGCAGCGGATTGCTGCCTTCAGTTGACGGTGGAACCGCTCCACCATTCCGTTGGCCGCCGGGTGGTAGGCCGTTGTCCTCCAGTGTGTCGTACCTGACAACTGGGTCAAATGTTTAAAGAGATGTGACTCAAATTGCCTACCTTGGTCCGTCGTGATCCGTGCGGGCGTGCCAAACCGGCTAATCCACCCCTCATAAAATGCTCGAGCGACGGTAGCCGCTTCCTGGTCGCGCAGGTATATTGCCTCGGGCCAACGGCTGAACCGGTCGATACAGGTGAGACAGTATCTGAAACGTTCGGAAATCGGTAAAACAACTATATCGAGGTGAACATGCTCGAACCTCCACGAAGGCGGGTAAAAGTACCCAGCGGTGCTTGCACGTGCCGTGTAACTTTGCACCGCTGACACTCTATGCAGGTTCGAGCCCACTATCTGCAGTCCTTTTTCATGGACGGCCAAACGTAACGCTCGGTTACGAGTTTGACCGTCGCATTGATACCAGGATGTGCCATGCGATGGATGGAATTGAACGCCGCTCTCCGGAACGGCCTGGTGACGAACGGCCTCATGGTGTTGGTTGCTGCATCGCAGAAAAGGCTGGTGCTGGTCCCTGGAAGCTGGATCCTCTTCAGACGTAGTGTGGACTCGTGGCTGCGCAGGTATGCTTGCAGCTCTTCTTCGCTGCTCTGCGATTGTGCCAGGGCTTCGTAGCGCAAAGCCTGGTCCACCGTCTCTACCCTGGATAGGGCGTCGGCGACGACGTTGTCCTTTCCCGCGATGTGCCGGATGTCCGTCGTGAACTGGCTTATAAAGTCCAAATATCTGAACTGTCTTGGCGTGCACTTTTCCGGCTTCTGCTTAAACGCATAGATGATGGGCTTGTGGTCGGTAAAGACCGTGAATGTCCTAGCCTCCACCATGTGCCGGAAGTGCTTAATCGCCAGGTAGACTGCTAACAGTTCTCGATCGTATGCCCCGTAATTCTTCTCCGTGGGGCTGAGCTTCTTGGAGAAGAAGGCCAACGGTTCCCAATCGTCGCCGTTGCGTTGTTGCAACACGGCTCCCACCGTAAAATCCGAGGCGTCGCAAGTGAGCGAAAGAAGTGCCTCTGCCTTGGGGTGGGCCAGCAGCGCGGCCTGTGCGAGCCCTCGCTTGCATTCTTCGAACGCCGCCGCTGCTTTGGGAGTCCAATTGACCGGCGCCCGACCCTTAACGCCATCGTGTAGCAGGTCGTTTAGGGGCGCCTGTACTTGTGCTGCCCTAGGTATGAAACGTCTATAAAAGTTTAGCATACCTAGGAACTGTCGTAATTGTTTAGCTGTGGTGGGCTGCGGATATTTCCTAATCGCCTCCACCTTGTCCTGCAACGGCCGTGAACCTTCCCTGTTGACCAGGTAGCCCAGAAACTTCACTTCTGGTTGGCCGAATATGCATTTCGACGGGTTAATCACCACGCCATACTGTTTTAGACGCTTGAACAGCTCTTCTAAATGATGTTGGTATTCTTCTTCGGACGACGACGCGACCAGTATGTCGTCGATGTACGCGTAGCAAAAGTCCAAACCGCGTAACACTTCGTCGATGAACCGTTGAAAAGTCTGTGCCGCGTTTCGGAGCCCGAACGACATGAACGGAAATTCGAATAGTCCGAAAGGTGTCGTTATCGCGGTCTTGTGCACATCTTCTGCAGCCACAGGAATCTGATTGTATGCGCGCACTAAGTCAATGGTAGAAAAGATCGTCTTACCATGCAGAGCTTGCGCGAAATCCTCGATGTGCTTCACCGGGTATCGGTCTGGGAGCGTCCGCGCGTTGAGACCCCTGTAATCCCCACAGGGTCTCCACTCGTCCTGTCCCTTTTTCGGCACCATGTGTAACGGAGAAGCCCAACTGCTCTCCGATGGTCGCACGATACCCAAACGCATCATCGTCTCGAACTCCTTTTTTGCCGCCTTCAGCCGATCAGGTGCGAGTCGGCGGGGTCTGCTGGTTACCGGCGGCCCCGGCGTCGTGCGGATATAGTGAACCGCCGAGTGCGCTGCCTGCGACGGAGATCCTTCCGGCCGGGTTATTTCGGGAAATTTCTGCAACACCTCGTGGAACATTGAACCGCCATGCACGGTTTTGATGCTCGGCACCGACGAGGCGTGCTTCGCTGTCCATCCAGCGACCGATATCGACGTCGTCTGATCCAACAGACGACGATTGCGAACGTCCACTAACAAACCGTAGTGGTATAGAAAATCTAACAAACCCAATTATGGGTTTGCCCACATCGGCCACTACAAAACGCCACGTAAACGCGCGGCGCAGCCCGAGGTCTAAAGTGACCGTAACCGTCCAGTAAGTAGGGATCTCGGTCCCGTTCGCCGCGTAAAGGACATACTGCGATTTTTCCCGCTGACCGCGGGTCATCGCCCGAGGAATAACACAAAGGTCGGCGCCAGTGTCGACCAAAAATTGCGTTTTCGTCTCGTAGTCCGTGACGAAGAGACGGCGAGTTATCGGGCACGTGTCGTCCGCCGTCATCAGCGACTACCCGTTTCGTTTCCCGACGGGGTCCAGTTGCACGGCTGCGTACACCTGTGGGCCTGCGGACCAAACTTCCAGTGGTAGAAACACCTACCTCCTCGTAGTTCGAGGCGCCGTCGGGAACCTGAGTTAGAGCGGGCTCGCCGGGGTGACCTTGCCCGGTCGTTGTCACGTCGCGATGACCTGGAGCGGTGCAGGTCCTGCCGGAGAGTTGCAATCTCCTCCCTCAACTGGCTTATGCACTCGTACATGCTGCTCGTGGTGCTGCTGCCTGCTCCATGTGCGGATCCGCCGGGCACCCCGGTCGGGGTGGAAGCCACGGCGATCCTCGCATTGCCGTGGTATGCTTCGGACACGGCGTCCGCCACTTCCGCGATTTTGTTCAATTCTGCGTCCCGCATGGGGGCGAGGATTAGCTGCAGACTGGGTGGGAGGCGTCCCATCCATAGTGTCCGCAGGACGCTGTCCGTCACCGCCGTTCCCGCCAGGTTTCGCAGGTGTCGTAGAAACTGCGACGGCTTCCTGTCGCCCATCTCCTCGTGCTCGAGGAGGCGCCGCGTCTTCTGCTCCTGCGTCGAGCTTAAGCGGAGTACCAGCGCCGACCTCAGCTTCTGGTACGGAGCTGCGGCGGGCGGGTCCATGATAATGTCGCGGACCTCCATAGAGTACTGTGTCGGCAGCGCGCCGAGGATGTAGCCGTATTTAGTGGACTTTGTGGTTATCCCGGCGGCCTCGACACTACGTTCCGCGATCGTAAACCACATTTCAGGGTCCGCCGCGTAAAAGACCGGTAAGCAGACGGCCACGCGATCCACGGAGGATCCTTGTCTGTCCGCGCCTGGTGTAGCCATGGCGAATACTCAATCGCGCACCGCACTGAAAATTGTCTGAATGTTCTGTTCGCGTTATCCGACGGATCCCTGCCGCACTACACGTTACGCGATCACGTCGGGGTCACAAATAATTGAGGCGTAGTACGTGGGGAAAAGTCAACTACACACTATCTAGCCTTCAATTTTATACTTGACGAATCGCGAAAACAACGAATAACATTCGCGATTCGGCGTGTATAACAAATCTCGATAACAATAACAATAGTGATAGTCGCGGCAACAATGTGGGGCGAATGGTGCTAGAGCTACGATCCCTTCGCTATGTTAGTCGGCTAACCGCCCTGACAAATTACGCGAGAATTGCCCGACTAGACGTCTGGCCGAGCGCGACTGTTCTAACCGAACTGTCTGACTCGGTGGCAATGATGGATTCTACTGGACTGTTCTAACCGAACCGTTCTAACCGAACTGTTCTAAACGAACTGTCCTAAACGAACTGTTCTAAACGAACTGTCGCGAGGGCGAAAATGTCGCTCCTTAAATACGGGTCTAAACGAGGACGGAAACGCTGAGATGAACAGAGATGGAAGCGAGGACAAGGAAAGCAAACGTTCCAGGAAAAACGCGAGGAAACGGAAATAGGTCCTTGACAGGAGAAAGTTAGGGACGCGACTGAACGACGCTCAGTCGCGACGGGACTTTGGAAAACAATCGGGAGATTCTAAAGGATTCCTCGGAAGATGCCATAACTCAGTGAGTGCTAGCGCTAGGAGTACACAAATCTGGTCGCCAAGTGTGAACATACGACGACCAGGTCCGCGCCGGACTGTGGAAGCCTATTGTGTGTCACGAAGGAATTTTCGGCGTTCCTCGAACCCTTGACAAATTACAAAGCTGCGGAGTCGTAGCTGCCACAACGTATTATCACCTAACCTAACCCATCTAACCCCTTGCTGGTAATGTTTTATAGAATCCCGGCCGTGTCAGACAGTACCTCCCCGTGGCGACATTATATACGTATATAACGTTGTATATCCTAACCTAAGGCAACCTAACATCTCGAATGTAATATTTTACAACATTCCTGGCCTGTCGGTCCCTACTTCTCGGTGGGAACATTATATACGTCTATAACGTAATATAACCTAACCTAACCCAGCTAGACCATCGCTGGTAATGTTTCACAGAATCCCGTTCGTGCCGTCTCGTAGGTCTCGGTATGGACATTATATACGTTTATAACGTTATATTTCCTACCCTAAGGCAACCTAACATCTCGAATGTAGTATTTTCCAACATTCCTGGCGGGTCGGCCCCAACTTCTCGGTGGGAACATTATATACGTCTATAACGTAATAGATCCTAACCTAACCCATCTCGACCCTCGCTGGTAATGTTTTGCAGAATCCCATTCGTGTCGTCCCGTACGTCTCGGTGCGGACATTACATACGTCTATAACGTTATATTTCCTATCCTAAGGCAACCTAACATCTCGAATGTAGTATTTTCCAACATTTCTGGCGGGTCGGCCCCTACTGCTCGGTGGGAACATTATATACTTCTATAACGTAATGTAACCTAACCTAACCCAGCTAGACCCTCGCTGGTAATGTTTCACAGAATCCCGTCCGCGTCGTCCCGTATGTCTCGGTGCGGACATTATATACGTCTATAACGTTATATTTCCTATCCTAATGCAACCTAACAGCTCTAATGTAGTATTTTCCAACATTTCTGGCGTGTGGGCCCCTACTTCTCGGTGGGAACATTATATACGTCTATAACGTATAATAACCTAACCTAACCCAGCTAGACCCTCGCTGGTAATGTCTCACAGAAACCCGTTCGTGCCATCCCGTACGTCTCGGTATGGACATTATATACGTTTATAACGTTATATTTCCTACCCTAAGGCAACCTAATAACTCGGACGTAGTATTTGCCGACATTCCTGGCGGGTCGGCCCCCACTTCTCGGTGGAAACATTATATACGTCCATAACGTAATAGATCCTAACCTAACCTATCTAGACCCTCGCTGGTAATGTTTTACAGAATCCCGTCCGTGTGGTCCCGTACGTCTCGGTGCGGACATTATATACGTCTATAACGTGATATTTCCTTTCCTAAGCCAACCCAACGTTTCGAATGTAGTATTTTACAACATTCCAGGCGGGACGGCCCTTACTTCTCGGTGGGAACATTATATACTTCTATAACGTAATGTAACCTAACCTAACCCAGCTAGACCTTCGCTGGTAATGTTTCACAGAATCCCGTTCGTGTCGTCCCGTACATCTCAACGCGTATATTATATACGTCTACTACGTTATATATCCTAACCTAGGGCAAATTAACATCTCGGATGTAGTATTTTCCAACATTCCTGGCGGGTCGGCCCCTACTTCTCGGTGGGCACATTATATCCGTCTATATCGTAATATAACCTAACCTAACAGATCACGAACCTCGCTGGTAATGTTTTACAGAATTTCGTTCGTGTCGTCCTGTACATCTAGGTGGGGACATTATGTACGTCTACAACGTTATATATCCTAATCTAAGACAACTTAACATCTCGGATGTATTGTTTTCCAACATTCCTGGCGGGTCGGCCCCTACTGCTCTGTGGGAAAATTATAAACCTCTATAACCTAATATAACCTAACCTAACCCTGCTAGACCCTCGCTGGTAATGTTTTGCAGAATCCCGTTCGTGTCGTCCCGTACGTCTCGATGCGGACATTACATACGTCTATAACGTTATATTTCCTATCCTAAGGCAACCTAACATCTCGAATGTAGTATTGTCCAACATTTCTGGCGGGTCGACCCCTACTTCTCTGTGGGAACATTATATACGTCTATAACGTAATATAACCTAACCTAACACAGCTAGACCCTCGCTGGTAATGTTTCACAGAAACCCGTTCGTGTCGTCCCGTACATCACGGCGCGGACATTATATACTTCTATAACGTTATATATCCTATCCTAAGGCAACCTAACATCTCGGATGTATTATTTTCCAACATTCCTGTCGGGTCGGCCCCTACTTCTCGGTGCGAACATTATATACGTCTATAACGTAATAGATGCTAACCTAACCCATCTAGAGCCTCGCTGGCAATGTTTTACAGAATCCCGTTAGTGTCGTCCCGTACGTCTCGGTGCGGGCATTATATACGTCTATAACGTTATATATCCTAACCTAAGGCAACCTAACATCTCGATTGTAGTACTTTAAACATTCCTGGCGGGTCGGCCCCTATTTCTCGGTGGGAACATTATATACGTCTATATCGTAATATAACATAACCTAACCCATCTTGCCCCTCGGTGGTAATGTTTTACAGAATCCCGGGCGTGTCGGCCCGTACTTCTCGGTGGGGACAATATGTACGTCTACTACGTTATATAACCTAACCTAAGGCAACTTAACATCTCGGAAGTAGTATTTTCCAACATTCCTGGCGGGTCGCCCCTACTTCTCGATGGGCACATTATATACGACCATAACGTAATATAACCTAACCTGACCCATCTAGACCCCCGCTGGTAGTGTTTTACAGAATCCCGTTCGTGTCTACCCGTACGTTTCGATGCGGAAATTATATACGTCTATAACGTTATATTTCCTATTCTAAGGCAACCTAACATCTCGAATGTAGTACTTTAACCATTCCAGGCGGGTCGGCCCCTACATCTCGGTGGGAACATTATATACGTCTATAACGTTATATATCCTAGCCTAAGAAAGCCTAACGTGTCGAATGTAATATTTTACAACATTCCTGGCGCGGCGGCCGCTACTTCTAGGTGGGAACATTATATACGTCTATAACGCTATATATCCTAGCCTAAGGCAACCTAACATGTCGAATGTAATATTTTACAACATTCCCGGCGCTTCGGCCCCTACTTGTCGGTGGGAACATTATATACGTCTATAACGCTATATATCCTACCTTAAGGCAACCTAACATCTCGGATGTAATATTTTACAACATTCCTGTCTCGTCGGCCCCTACTTCTCGGTGGGAACATTATATACGTCTATAACGTTATATATCCTAACCTGAGGCAACCTAACTTGTCGAACGTAATATTTTACAACATTCCTGGCTCATCAGCCCCTACTTCTCGGTGGCAACACTATATACGGCTATAACGTTATATATCCTACCCTAAGGAAACCTAACATCTCGGATGTAATATGTTACAACATTCCCCGCGCGTCGGCCCCTACTTCTTTGTCGGAACATTGTATACGTCTATAACGCTATATATCCTAGCTTAGGGTAACCTAACATGTCGAGCGTAATATTTTACAACATTCCTGGCTCGTCGGCCCCTACTTCTCGGTGGCAACACTATATACGTCTATAACGTTATATATACTAACCTAAGGCAACCTAACATCTCGGATGTAATATTTTACTACATTCCTGGCACGTCGGCCGTTACTTCTCGGTGGCAATATTATATACGTCCATAACGCTATATATCCTAGCTTAAGGCAACCTAACATGTCGAATGTAATATTTACAACATTCCTGGCTCATCGGCCCCTACTTCTCGGTGGGAACAATATATACGTCTATAACGTTATATATCCTAGCCTAAGGCAACCTAACATGTCGGATGTAATATTTTACTACATTCCTGGCACGTCGGCCTCTACCTCTCGATGGGAACATTATATACGTCTATAACGCTATATATGCAAGCCTAAGGCAATCCTAACATGTCGAATGTAATATTTTACAACATTCTTGGCGCGTCGGCACCTACTTCTCAGTGGGAACAGTATATAAGTCTATATCGTTATATATCCTAGCCTAAGGCAACCTAAAATCTCGGATGTAATATTTTACTACACTCCTGGCGCGCCGGCCCCTACTTCTCGGTGGGAACGTTACATACTTCTATAACGCTATATATCCTAGCCTAAGACAACCTAACAAGTCGAGGATAATATTTTACAACATTCCTGGCGCGTCGGCCCCTACGTCTCGGTTGGAACGTTATATACGTCTATAACGTTATATGTCCCAGCCTAAGGCAGCCTAACATCTGGGATGTAATACCTTACAACATTCCTCGCGTGACGTCGCCTACTTCGAGATGGGGACATTATATAAGTCTGTAACGCTATATAACCTTGCCTAAAGCAACCTAACATGTCGAATGTAATATTTTACAACATTCCTGGCGCGTCGGCCCGTACTACTCGGTGGGAGCGTTATATACGTCTATAACGTTGTATATCCTAACCTAAGGCAACCTAACATCTCTACCGTAATATTTTACAACATTCCTGGCATGCCGGTCCCTTCTTCTCTGTGGTAACATTATATACGTCTATAACGTTATATACCCTAACCTAAGGCAACCTAACATGTCGAATGTAATATTTTACAATATTCCTGGCGCGTCGGCCCCTACTTCCCGGTGGGAACATTATATAAGTCAATAACGTTAAATGTCCTAACCTAAGGCAACCTAGCATCTCGGATGTAATATTGTACTACATTCCTGGCACGTCGGCCCCTACTTCTCGGTGAGAACGTTATATACGTCTATAACGCTATATATCCTAGCCTAAGGCAACCTATCATGTCGAATGTAATATTCTACAACATTCATGACACGCCGGCCCCTACTAATCAGTGGGAACATTACATAAGTCAATACCGTTATATATACTAACCTAAGGCAACCTAACACCTCGGACGTGATATTGTACTACATTCCTGGCACGTCGGCCTCTACTCCTCCGTGGGAACGTTATATTCGTCTATAGCGCTATATATTATAGCCTAAGGCAACCTAACATGTCGAATGTAATATTTTACAATATTCCTGGCGCGTCGGCCCCTACTTCCCGCTGGGAACATTATATAAGTCTATAACGCTATATACCCTAGCCTAAGGCAACCTAACATGTCGGATGTAATATTTTACAACATTCCTGGCGCGTCGGCACCTATTTCTCGGTGGGAACGTTATATACGTCTATAACGCTATATATCCTAGCCTAAGACAACCTAACATGTCGAATGTTATATTTTTCAATATTCCTGGCGCGTGGGCACCTACCTCTCGGTGGCATCATTATATACGTCTATAACGCTATATATCCTAGCCTAAGGCAACCTAACATGTTGAATGTAATATTTTACAACATTCCTTGCGCGACGGCCCCTGCTACTCGGCGGGATCATTATATACGTCTATAACGTTATATATCCTAGCCTAAGGCAACCTAACATCTCGGATGCAATATTTTACAACATTCGTGGCATATCGGTCCCTACTTCTCGGTGGGGACATTATATACGTCTATAACGTTGTATATCCTAACCTAACGCATCCTGACATCTGGGATGTAATATTTTACAACATTCCTGGCATGTCGGTCCCTACTTCTCGGTGGGAAAATTCTATACGTCCATAACGTTGTATATCCTAACCTAAGGGAACCTAACATCTCGGGTGTAATATTTTACAACATTCCTGACGCGTCGGCCCCTACTTCTCGGTGGAAACATTGTATACGTCTATAACGATATATATCCTAGCTTAACGCAACATAACATCTCGGATGTAATATTTTACAACATTCCTGGCATGTCGGTCCCTACGTCTCGGTGGGGATATTATATACGTCTATAACGTTGTATATCCTAACCTAACGCAACCTAACATCTGGGATGTAATATTTTACAACATTCCTGGCATGTCGGTCCCTACTTCTCGGTGGGAACATTATATACGTATATAACGATATATATCCTAACCTAAGGGAACCTAACATATCTAATGTATTATTTTACAACATTCCTGGCATGTCGGTCCCTACTTCTCGGTGGGAACATTCTATACATCTATAACTTTGTATATCATAACCTAAGGGAACCTAACATCTCGAATGTAATATTTTCCAACATTCCTGGCGGGTCGGCCCCAACTTCTCGGTGGGAACATTATATACGTCGATAACGTAATAGATCCTAACCTAACCCATCTCGACCCTCGCTGGTAATGTTTTGCAGAATCCCGTTCGTGTCGTCCCGTACGTCTCGGTGCGGACATTACATACGTCTATAACGTTATATTTCCTATCCTAAGGCAACCTAACATCTCGAATGTAGTATTTTCCAACATTTCTGGCGGGTCGGCCCCTACTGCTCGGTGGGAACATTATATACTTTTATAACGTAATGTAACCTAACCTAACCCAGCTAGACCCTCGCTGGTAATGTTTCACAGAATCCCGTTCGTGTCGTCCCGTACATCTCGACGGGGATATTGTATACGTCTACTACGTTATATATCCTAACCTAAGGCAACTTAACATCTCGTATGTAGTATTTTCCAACATTCCTGGCGGGTCGGCCCCTACTTCTCGGTGGGCACATTATATACGACCATAACGTAATATAACCTAACCTGACCCATCTAGACCCTCGCTGGTAGTGTTTTACAGAATCCCGTTCATATCTACCCGTACATCTGGGCGCGGACATTATATACATCTATAACGTTATATTTCCTATCCTAAGGCAACTTAACATCTCGAATGTAGTATTTTCCATCATTTCTGGCGGGTGGGCCCCTACTTCTCGGTGGGAACATTATATACGTCTATAACGTAATATAACCTAACCTAACCCAGCTAGACCCTCGCTGGTAATGTTTCACAGAATCCCGTTCGTGCCGTCCCGTACGTCTCGGTATGGACATTATATACGTTTATAACGTTATATTTCCTATCCTAAGGCAACCTAACATCTCGAATGTAGTATTTTCCAACATTCCTGGCGGGTCGCCCCTACTTCTCGGTGGGCACATTATATACGACCATAACGTAATATAACCTAACCTGACCCATCTAGACCCTCGCTGGTAGTGTTTTACAGAATCCCGTTCGTGTCATGCCCGACGTCTCGTTGCGGATATTATATACGTCTATAACGTTATATTTCCTGTCCGAAGGCAACCTAACCTCTCGAATGTAGTATTTTCCAACATTTCTGGCGGGTCGGCCCCTACTTCTCGGTGGGAACATTGTATACGTCTAGAATGCAATATAACTTAACCTAACCCAGCTAGACCCTCGCTTGTAATGTTTCACAGAATCCCGTTCGTGTCGTCCCGTACATTTCGGCGCGGACATTATATACGTCTATAACGTTGTATATCCTATCCTAAGGCAACCTAACGTCTCGGATGTAGTATTTCCCAACATTTCTAGCGGGTCGGCCCTTACTTCTCGGTGGGAACATTATATACTTTTATAACGTAATATAATATAACATAACGCAGCTAGACCCTCGCTGGTAATGTTTCACAGAATCCCGTCCGTGTCGTCCCGTATGTCTCGGTGCGGACATTATATACATCTATAACGTTATATTTCCTATCCTAAGGCAACTTAACATCTCGAATGTAGTATTTTCCATCATTTCTGGCGGGTGGGCCCCTACTTCTCGGTGGGAACATTATATACGTCTATAACGTAATATAACCTAACCTAACCCAGCTAGACCCTCGCTGGTAATGTTTCACAGAATCCCGTTCGTGCCGTCCCGTACGTCTCGGTATGGACATTATATACGTTTATAACGTTATATTTCCTATCCTAAGGCAACCTAACATCTCGAATGTAGTATTTTCCAACATTCCTGGCGGGTCGCCCCTACTTCTCGGTGGGCACATTATATACGACCATAACGTAATATAACCTAACCTGACCCATCTAGACCCTCGCTGGTAGTGTTTTACAGAATCCCGTTCGTGTCATGCCCGACGTCTCGTTGCGGATATTATATACGTCTATAACGTTATATTTCCTGTCCGAAGGCAACCTAACCTCTCGAATGTAGTATTTTCCAACATTTCTGGCGGGTCGGCCCCTACTTCTCGGTGGGAACATTGTATACGTCTAGAATGCAATATAACTTAACCTAACCCAGCTAGACCCTCGCTTGTAATGTTTCACAGAATCCCGTTCGTGTCGTCCCGTACATTTCGGCGCGGACATTATATACGTCTATAACGTTGTATATCCTATCCTAAGGCAACCTAACGTCTCGGATGTAGTATTTCCCAACATTTCTAGCGGGTCGGCCCTTACTTCTCGGTGGGAACATTATATACTTTTATAACGTAATATAATATAACATAACGCAGCTAGACCCTCGCTGGTAATGTTTCACAGAATCCCGTCCGTGTCGTCCCGTATGTCTCGGTGCGGACATTATATACGTCTATAACGTTATATTTCCTATCCTAATGCAACCTAACAGCTCTAATGTAGTATTTTCCAACATTTCTGGCGTGTGGGCCCCTACTTCTCGGTGGGAACATTATATACGTCTATAACGTATAATAACCTAACCTAACCCAGCTAGACCCTCGCTGGTAATGTCTCACAGAAACCCGTTCGTGCCATCCCGTACGTCTCGGTATGGACATTATATACGTTTATAACGTTATATTTCCTACCCTAAGGCAACCTAATAACTCGGACGTAGTATTTGCCGACATTCCTGGCGGGTCGGCCCCCACTTCTCGGTGGAAGCATTATATACGTCCATAACGTAATAGATCCTAACCTAACCTATCTAGACCCTCGCTGGTAATGTTTTACAGAATCCCGTCCGTGTGGTCCCGTACGTCTCGGTGCGGACATTATATACGTCTATAACGTGATATATCCTAACCTAAGGCAACCTAACATCTCGATTGTAGTACTTTAAACATTCCAGGCGGGTCGGCCCCGACATCTCGGTGGGAACATTATATACGTCTATAACGTAATAGATCCTAACCTAACCCATCTAGACCCTCGCTGGTAATGTTTTACAGAATCCTGGGCATGTCGGCCCGTACTTCTCGGTGGGGTCATTATGTACGTCTACTATGTTATATATCCTAACCTAAGGCAACCTAACATCTCGGATGTAGTATTTTCCAACATTCCTGGCGGGTCGGTCGCTACTTCTCGGTGGGAACATTATATACGTCTATAACGTAATAGATCCTAACCTAACCCATCTATACCCTCGCCGGTAATGTTTTACATAATCCCGTTCGTGTCGTACCGTACGTCTCGGTGCGGACATTATATACGTCTATAACGTTATATTTCCTATCCTAAGGCAACCTAACATCTCGAATGTAGTATTTTCCAACATTTCTGGCGGGTCGGCCCCTACTTCTCGGTGGGAACATTATATACGTCTATATCGTAATATAACATAACCTAACCCATCTTGCCCCTCGGTGGTAATGTTTTACAGAATCCCGGGCGTGTCGGCCCGTACTTCTCGGTGGGGACATTATGTACGTCTACTACGTTATATAACCTAACCTAAGGCAACTTAACATCTCGGAAGTAGTATTTTCCAACATTCCTGGCGGGTCGCCCCTACTTCTCGATGGGCACATTATATACGACCATAACGTAATATAACCTAACCTGACCCATCTAGACCCTCGCTGGAAGTGTTTTACAGAATCCCGTTCGTGTCTACCCGTACGTTTCGATGCGGAAATTATATACGTCTATAACGTTATATTTCCTATTCTAAGGCAACCTAACATCTCGAACGTAGTACTTTAACCATTCCAGGCGGGTCGGCCCCTACATCTCGGTGGGAACATTATATACGTCTATAACGTAATAGATCCTAACCTACCCCATCTAGACCCTCACTGGTAATGATTTACAGAGTCCCGTTCGTGTGGTCCCGTACGTCTCGGTGCGGACATTATATACGTCTATAACGTGATATTTCCTTTCCTAAGCCAACCCAACATTTCGAATGTAGTATTTTACAACATTCCAGGCGGGACGGCCCCTACTTCTCGGTGGGAACATTATATACTTCTATAACGTAATGTAACCTAACCTAACCCAGCTAGACCCTCGCTGGTAATGTTTCACAGAATCCCGTTCGTGTCGTCCCGTACATCTCGACGCGGATATTATATACCTCTACTACGTTATATATCCTAACCTAAGGCAACTTAACGTCTCGGATGTAGTATTTTCCATCATTCCTGGCGGGTCGGCCCCTACTTCTCGGTCGGCACATTATATACGACCATAACGTAATATAACTTAACCTGACCCATCTAGACCCTCGCTGGTAGTGTTTTACAGAATCCCGTTCGTGTCGTCCCGTACGTCTGGGTGCGGACATTACATACGTCTATAACGTTATATTTCCTATCCTAAGGCAACTTAACATCTCGAATGTAGTATTTTCCAACATTTCCGGCGGGTCGGCCATTACTTCTCGGTGGGAACAATATATACGACCATAACGTAATATAACCTAACCTGACCCATCTGGACCCTCGCTGGTAGTGTTTTACAGAATCCCGTTCGTGTCTACCCGTACGTCTCGGTGCGGACATTATATACAGCTATAACGTTATATTTCCTATCCTAAGGCAACTTAACATCCCGAATGTAGTATTTTCCAACATTTCTGGGGGGTCGACCCCTACTTCTCGGTGGGAACATTATATACGTCTATAACGTAATATAACCTAACCTAACCCAGCTAGACCCTCGCTGGTAATGTTTTACAGAATCCCGTTCGTGTCGTGCCCTACGTCTCGGTGCGGATATTATATACGTCTATAACGTTATATTTCCTGTCCGAAGGCAACCTAACCTCTAGAATGTAGTATTTTCCAACATTTCTGGCGGGTCGGCCACTACTCCTCGGTGGGCACATTTTATACGTCTATAACGTAATATAACCTAACCTGACCCATCTAGACCCTCGCTGGTAATGTTTCACAGAATCCCGTTCGTGTCGTCCCGTACATTTCGGCGCGGACATTATATACGTCTATAACGTTGTATATCCTATCCTAAGGCAACGTAACGTCTCGGATGTAGTATTTCCCAACATTTCTGGCGGGTCGGCCCCTACTTCTCGGTGGGAACATTATATACTTTTATAACGTAATGTAACCTAACCTAACCCAGCTAGACCCTCGCTGGTAATGTTTCACAGAATCCCGTTCGTGTCGTCCCGTACATCTCGACGCGGATATTATATACGTCTACTACGTTATATATCCTAACCTAAGGCAACTTAACATCTCGGATGTAGTATTTTCCAACATTCCTGGCGGGTTAGCCCCTACTGCTCGGTGGGAACATTATAAACGTCTATAACGTAATAGAACCTATCCTAACCCATCTAGACCCTCGCTGTTAATGTTTTACGGAATCCCGTTCGTGTCTACCCGTACGTCTCGGTGCGGACATTATATAAGTCTATAACGTTATATATTCTAACCTAAGACATCCTAACACCTCGGATGTAGTATTTTCCAACATTCATGGCGGGTCGGCCGCTACTTCTCGGTGGGAACATTATATACGTCTATAACGTAATAGAACCTAACCTAACCCATCTAGACCCTCGCTGGTAATGTTTTACAGAATCCCGTTCGTGTGGTCCCGTACGTCTCTGTGCGGACATTATATACGTCTATAACGTGATATATCCTTTCCTAAGCCAACCCAACATTTCGAATGTAGTATTTTACAACATTTCAGGCGGGACGGCCCCTACTTCTCGGTGGGAACATTATGTACTTCTATAACGTAATGTAACCTAACCTAACCCAGCTAGACCCTCGCTGGTAATGTTTCACAGAATCCCGTTCGTGTCGTCCCGTACATCTCGACGCGGATATTATATACGTCTACTACGTTATATATCCTAACCTAAGGCAACTTAACATCTCGGATGTAGTATTTTCCAACATTCCTGGCCTGTCGGCCCCTACTTCTCGGTGGGGACATTATATACGACCATAACGTAATATAACCTAACCTGACCCATCTAGACCCTCGCTGGTAATGTTTTACAGTATCCCGTACGTGTCTACCCGTACGTCTCGGTGCGGACATTATATACGTCTATAACGTTATATATTCTAACCTAAGACATCCTAACATCTCGGATGTAGTATTTTCCAACATATCTGGCGGGTCGGCCCCTACTTCTCGGTGGGAACAGTATATACGTCTACAACGTAATATAACCTAACCTAATCCAGCTAGACCCTCGCTGGTAATGTTTCACAGAATCCCGTTGGTGTCGCCCCGTTCATCTCGGCGCGGACATTATATACGTCTATAACGTTATATATCCTATCCTAAGGCAACCTAACATCTCGGATGTAGTATTTTCCAACATTTCTGGCGGTTCGGCCCCTACTGCTCGGTGGGAACATTAGATACGTCTATATCGTAATATAACCTAACCTAACCCATCACGACACTCGCTGGTAATGTTTTACAGAATCCCGTTCGTGTGGTCCCGTACGTCTCCGTGCGGGCATTACATACGTCTATAACGTGATATTTCCTTTCCTAATCCAACCCAACATTTCGAATGTAGTATTTTACAACATTTCTGGCGGGACGGCCCCTACTTCTCGGTGGGCACATTATATACGACCATAACGTAATATAACCTAACCTGACCCATCTAGACCCTCGCTGGTAGTGCTTTACAGAATCCCGTTCGTGTCTACCCGTACGTCTCGGTGCGGACATTATATACATCTATAACGTTATATTTCCTATCCTAAGGCAACTTAACATCTCGAATGTAGTATTTTCCAACATATCTGGCGGGTCGGCCCCTACTTCTCGGTGGGAACAGTATATACGTCTATAACGTTATATATCCTAGCCTAAGGCAACCTAACATGTCGGATGTAATATTTTACTACATTCCTGGCACGTCGGCCCCTACCTCTCGATGGGAACATTATATACGTCTATAACGCTATATATGCAAGCCTAAGGCAATCCTAACATGTCGAATGTAATATTTTCCAACATTCCTGGCGCGTCGGCCCCTACTTCTCGGTGGGAACATTAGATACGTCTATAACGTTATATATCCTAGCCTGAGGCAACCTAACATCTCGGATGTAATATTTTACAACATTCTTGGCGCGTCGGCACCTACTTCTCGGTGGGAACAGTATATACGTCTATATCGTTATATATCCTAGCCTAAGGCAACCTAACTTCTCGGATGTAATATTTTACTACATTCCTGGCACGTCGGCCACTACATCTCGGTGGGTACATTATATACGTCTACAACGCTATATATCATAGCCTAAGGCAACCTAACATGTGGAGCGTAATATTTTACAACATTCCTGGCTCGTCGGCCCAAACTTCTCGGTGCAAGCATTATATACGTCTATAACGTTATATATCCTAGCCTAAGGCAACCTAACGTGTCGAATGTAATATTTTACAACATTCCTGGCGCGACGGCCGCTACTTCTCGGTGGAAACATTATATACGTCTATAACGTTATATATCCTAGCCTAAGGCAGCCTAACGTGTCGAATGTAATATTTTACAACATTCCTGGCGCGGCGGCCGCTACTTCTAGGTGGGAACATTATATACGTCTATAACGCTATATATCCTAGCCTAAGGCAACCTAGCATGTCGAATGTAATATTTTACAACATTCCCGGCGCTTCGGCCCCTACTTGTCGGTGGGAACATTATATACGTCTATAACGCTATATATCCTACCTTAAGGCAACCTAACATCTCGGATGTAATATACTACAACATTCCTGTCTCGTCGGCCCCTACTTCTCGGTGGGAACATTATATACGTCTATAACGTTATATATCCTAACCTAAGGCAACCTAACACCTCGGATGTAATGTTCTACAACATTCCTGGCTTATCGGCCCACACTTCTCGGTGGCAACACTATATACGTCTATAACGTTATATATCCTAACCTAAGGCAACCTAACATCTCGGATGTAATGTTTTACTACATTCCTGGCACGTCGGCCGATACTTCTCGGTGGGAATATTATATACTTCTGTAATGCTATATATCCTAGCTTAAGGCAACCTAACATCTCGGATGTAATATTTTACAACATTCCTGGCGCGACGGCCGCTACTTCTCGGTGGAAACATTATATACGTCTATAACGTTATATATCCTAGCCTAAGGCAGCCTAACGTGTCGAATGTAATATTTTACAACATTCCTGGCGCGGTGGGCGCTACTTCTAGGTGGGAACATTATATACGTCTATAACGCTATATATCCTAGCCTAAGGCAACCTAACATGTCGAATGTAATATTTTACAACATTCCCGGCGCTTCGGCCCATACTTGTCGGTGGGAACATTATATACGTCTATAACGCTATATATCCTACCTTAAGGCAACCTAACATCTCGGATGTAATATTTTACAACATTCCTGTCTCGTCGGCCCCTACTTCTCGGTGGAAACATTGTATACGTCTATAACGATATATATCCTAGCTTAACGCAACATAACATCTCGAATGTTATATTTTACAACATTCCTGGCATGTCGGTCCCTACGTCTCGGTGGGGATATTATATACGTCTATAACGCTGTATATCCTAACCTAACGCAACCTAACATCTGGGATGTAATATTTTACAACATTCCTGGCATGCCGGTCCCTACTTCTCGGTGGGAACATTATATACGTATATAACGATATATATCCTAACCTAAGGGAACCTAACATATCTAATGTATTATTTTACAACATTCCTGGCATGTCGGTCCCTACTTCTCGGCGGGAACATTCTATACATCTATAACTTTGTATATCATAACCTAAGGGAACCTAACATCTCGGGTGTGATATTTTACAACATTCCTGATGCGTCGGCACCTATTTCTCGGCGCGAACATTATATACGTCTATAACGTTATATATCCTAGCCTGAGGCGACCTAACATTTCGAATGCAATAGTTTGCATTATCTCTGGCGTTTCGGCCCGTAGTTCTCGGTGGTAATATTATATGCGTCTACAACGTTATATATCCTAACCTAGGGCAACCTAACATCTCTACCGTAATATTTTACAACATTCCTGGCATGCCGGGCCCTACTTCCCTGTGGTAACGTTATATACGTCTATAGCGTTGTATATCCTAGCCTAAGGCAACGTAACATCTCGGATGTAATATTTTACAACATTCCTGGCATGTCGGTCCCTACGTCTCGGTGGGGATATTATATACGTCTATAACGATATATATCCTAACCTAGGGCAACCTAACGTCTCGGATGTAATATTTTACAACATTCCTGGCATGTCGGTACCTACATCTCGGTGGGAACAATATATCCGTCTATAGCGTTATATATCCTAGCCTAAGGCGACCTAACATGTCGAATTTAATATTTTGCAACATTCCTGGCGTGTCGTCGCCTACTTCTCGATGGGGACATTATATACGTCTATAAAGTTATATATCCTAACGTAAGACAGCATAACATCTCGGATGTAAGATTTTACTACATTCCTAGCGGGTCGGCCCCTACTTCTCGGTGGGAACATTATATACGTCTATAACGCTACATATCCTAGCCTAAGGCAACCTAACATGTCGAATGTAATATTTTACAACATTCCTGGCGCGTCGGCGCCTACTTCTCGGTGGGAACATAATATACGTCTATAACGCTATATATCCTAACTTCAGCTAACTTAACACCTCGGATGTAATATTTTACAACATTCCTGGCGCGACGGCGCCTACATCTCGGTGGGGACTTTATATACTTCTATAACGTAATATAACCTAACCTAGCCCATCTAGCCCCTCGCTGGTAATGTTTTACAGAATCCCGGTTGTGTCGGCCCGTGCCTCTCCGTGGGAACATTATATACGTCTATAGCGTTGTATATCCTAACCTAAGGCAGCCTAACATCTCGGATGTAGTATTTTCCAACATTCCTGGCGGCTCGGCCCCTACTTCTCGGTGGGAACATTATATACGTCTATAACGTTGAGGCGTAGTACGTGGGGAAAAGTCAACTACTCACTATCTAGCCTTCAATTTTATATTTGACGAATCGCGAAACCAACGAATAACATTCGCTATTCGGCGTGTATAACAAATCTCGATAACAATAACAATAGTGATAGTCGCGGCAACAATGTTGGGCGAATGGTGCTGGAGCTACGATCCCTTCGCTATGTTAGTCGGCTAACCGCCCTGACAAATTACGCGAGAATTGCCCGACTAGACGTCTGGCCGAGCGCGACTGTTCTAACCGAACTGTCTGACTCGGTGGCAATGATGGATTCTACTGGACTGTTCTAACCGAACCGTTCTAACCGAACTGTTCTAAACGAACTGTCCTAAGCGAACTGTTCTAAACGAACTGTCGCGAGGGCGAAAATGTCGCTCCTTAAATACGGGTCTAAACGAGGAAGGAAACGCTGAGATGAACAGAGATGGAAGCGAGGACAAGGGAAGCAAACGTTCCTGGAAAAACGCGAGGAAACGGAAATAGGTCCTTGACAGGAGAAAGTTAGGGACGCGACTGAACGACGCTCAGTCGCGACGGGACCTTGGAAAACAATCGGGAGATTCTAAAGGATTCCTCGAAAGATGCCATAACTCAGTGAGTGCTAGCGCTAGGAGTACACAAATCTGGTCGCCAAGTGTGAACATACGACGACCAGGTCCGCGCCGGACTGTGGAAGCCTATTGTGTGTCACGAAGGAATTTTCGGCGTTCCTCGAACCCTTGACAAATTACAAAGCTGCGGAGTCGTAGCTGCCACAACGTATTATCACCTAACCTAACCCATCTAACCCCTTGCTGGTAATGTTTTATAGAATCCCGGCCGTGTCGGACAGTACCTCCCCGTGGCGACATTATATACGTCTATAACGTAATATAACCTAACCTAACCCAGCTAGACCCTCGCTGGTAATGTTTCACAGAAACCCGTTCGTGTCGTCCCGTACATCACGGCGCGGACATTATATACTTCTATAACGTTATATATCCTATCCTAAGGCAACCTAACATCTCGGATGTATTATTTTCCAACATTCCTGTCGGGTCGGCCCCTACTTCTCGGTGCGAACATTATATACGTCTATAACGTAATAGATCCTAACCTAACCCATCTAGAGCCTCGCTGGCAATGTTTTACAGAATCCCGTTCGTGTCGTCCCGTACGTCTCGGTGCGGGCATTATATACGTCTATAACGTTATATATCCTAACCTAAGGCAACCTAACATCTCGATAGTAGTACTTTAAACATTCCAGGCGGGTCGGCCCCGACATCTCGGTGGGAAGATTATATACGTCTATAACGTAATAGATCCTAACCTAACCCATCTAGACTCTCGCTGGTAATGTTTTACAGAATCCTGGGCATGTCGGCCCGTACTTCTCGGTGGGGTCATTATGTACGTCTACTATGTTATATATCCTAACCTAAGGCAACATAACATCTCGGATGTAGTATTTTCCAACATTCCTGGCGGGTCGGCCCCTATTTCTCGGTGGGCACATTATATACGTCTATAACGTAATATAACCTAACCTGACCAATCTAGAACCTCGGTGGTAGTGTTTTACAGAATCCCGTTCGTGTCTACCCGTACGTCTCGGTGCGGACATTATATACGTCTATAACGTTATATATTCTAACCTAAGACATCCTAACATCTCGGATGTAGTATTTTCCAACATTCATGGCCGGTCGGCCGCTACTTCTCGGTGGGAACATTATATACGTCTATAACGTAATAGATCCTAACCTAACCCATCTATACCCTCGCCGGTAATGTTTTACATAATCCCGTTCGTGTCGTCCCGTACGTCTCGGTGCGGACATTATATACGTCTATAACGTTATATTTCCTATCCTAAGGCAACCTAACATCTCGAATGTAGTATTTTCCAACATTCCTGGCGGGTCGGCCCCATCTTCTCGGTGGGAACATTATATACGTCTATAACGTAATAGATCCTAACCTAACACATCTCGACCCTCGCTGGTAATGTTTTGCAGAATCCCGTTCGTGTCGTCCCGTACGTCTCGATGCGGACATTACATACGTCTATAACGTTATATTTCCTATCCTAAGGCAACCTAACATCTCGAATGTAGTATTGTCCAACATTTCTGGCGGGTCGGCCCCTACTTCTCGGTGGAAACATTATATACGTCTATAACGTAATATAACCTAACCTGACCCATCTAGACCCTCGCTGGTAATGTTTTACAGTATCCCGTTCGTGTCTACCCGTACGTCTCGATGCGGACATTATATACGTCTATAACGTTATATTTCCTATCCTAAGGCAACTTAACATCTCGAATGTAGTATTTTCCAACATTTCTGGCGGGTCGGAACCTACTTCTCGGTGGGAACATTATATACCTCTATAGCGTAATAGAACCTATGCTAACCCATCTAGACCCTCGCTGATAATGGTTTACAGAATCCCGTTCGTGTCTACCCGTACGTCTCGGTGCGGACATTATATACGTCTATAACGTTATATATTCTAACCTAAGACATCCTAACATCTCGGATGTAGTATTTTCCAACATTCCTGGCGGGTCGGCCCCAACTTCTCGGTGGGAACATTATATACGTCTATAACGTAATAGATCCTAACCTAACCCATCTCGACCCTCGCTGGTAATGTTTTGCAGAATCCCGTTCGTGTCGTACCGTACGTCTCGGTGCGGACATTACATACGTCTATAACGTTATATTTCCTATCCTAAGGCAACCTAACATCTCGAATGTAGTATTTTCCAACATTTCTGGCGGGTCGGCCCCTACTTCTCGGTGGGAACATTATATACGTCTATAATGTAATATAACCTAACCTAACCCAGCTAGACCCTCGCTGGTAATGTTTCACAGAATCCCGTTCGTGTCGTCCCGTACATCTCGACGCGGATATTATATACGTCTATAACGTTATATATCCTAACCTACGGCAACATAACATATCGAATGTTGTATTTTACAACATTCCAGGCGGGGCGGCCACTACTTCTCGGTGGGGACATTATATACGACCATAACGTAATATAACCTAACCTGACCCATCTAGACCCTCGCTGGTAATGTTTTACAGTATCCCGTACGTGTCTACCCGTACGTCTCGGTGCGGACATTATATACGTCTATAACGTTATATATTCTAACCTAAGACATCCTAACATCTCGGATGTAGTATTTTCCAACATATCTGGCGGGTCGGCCCCTACTTCTCGGTGGGAACAGTATATACGTCTACAACGTAATATAACCTAACCTAATCCAGCTAGACCCTCGCTGGTAATGTTTCACAGAATCCCGTTGGTGTCGCCCCGTTCATCTCGGCGCGGACATTATATACGTCTATAACGTTATATATCCTATCCTAAGGCAACCTAACATCTCGGATGTAGTATTTTCCAACATTTCTGGCGGTTCGGCCCCTACTGCTCGGTGGGAACATTAGATACGTCTATATCGTAATATAACCTAACCTAACCCATCACGACACTCGCTGGTAATGTTTTACAGAATCCCGTTCGTGTGGTCCCGTACGTCTCCGTGCGGGCATTACATACGTCTATAACGTGATATTTCCTTTCCTAATCCAACCCAACATTTCGAATGTAGTATTTTACAACATTTCTGGCGGGACGGCCCCTATTTCTCGGTGGGCACATTATATACGTCTATAACGTAATATAACCTAACCTGACCAATCTAGAACCTCGGTGGTAGTGTTTTACAGAACCCCGTTCGTGTCTACCCGTACGTCTCGGTGCGGACATTATATACGTCTATAACGTTATATATTCTAACCTAAGACATCCTAACATCTCGGATGTAGTATTTTCCAACATTCATGGCCGGTCGGCCGCTACTTCTCGGTGGGAACATTATATACGTCTATAACGTAATAGATCCTAACCTAACCCATCTATACCCTCGCCGGTAATGTTTTACATAATCCCGTTCGTGTCGTCCCGTACGTCTCGGTGCGGACATTATATACGTCTATAACGTTATATTTCCTATCCTAAGGCAACCTAACATCTCGAATGTAGTATTTTCCAACATTCCTGTTGGGTCGGCCCCATCTTCTCGGTGGGAACATTATATACGTCTATAACGTAATAGATCCTAACCTAACACATCTCGACCCTCGCTGGTAATGTTTTGCAGAATCCCGTTCGTGTCGTCCCGTACGTCTCGATGCGGACATTACATACGTCTATAACGTTATATTTCCTATCCTAAGGCAACCTAACATCTCGAATGTAGTATTGTCCAACATTTCTGGCGGGTCGGCCCCTACTTCTCGGTGGAAACATTATATACGTCTATAACGTAATATAACCTAACCTAACCCAGCTAGACCGTCGCTGGTAATGTTTCACAGAAACCCGTTCATGTCGTCCCGTACATCACGGCGCGGACATTATATACTTCTA
>CAXAJV010000001.1:37664220-37870220 GCA_963969225.1 Xylocopa violacea | reverse complement strand
ACAATATTCCTGGCGTGTCGTCGCCTGCTTCTCGATGGGGACATTATATACGTCTATAACGTTGTATATCCTAACCTAAGGGAACCTAACATCTCGGGTGTAATATTTTGCAACATTCCTGACGCGTCGGTCCCTATTTCTCGGGGGGAATATTATATACGTCTATAACGTTACATATCCTAGCTTAAGGCAACCTAACATGTCGAATGTAATATTTTACAACATTCTGGCGTGTCGTCGCCTGCTTCTCAAAGGGGACATTATATACGTCTATAACGTTGTATATCCTAACCCAACGCAACCTAACATCTGGGATGTAATATTTTACAACATTCATGACGCGTCGGCCCCTATTTCTCGGTGGGAACATTATATACGTCTATCACGTTATATATCCTAGCATAAGGCAACCTAACATCTCGGGTGTAATATTTTACAACATTCCTGACGCGTCGGTCCCCACGTCTCGGCGGGAACATTATATAAGTCTATAACGATATATATCCTAACCTAAGGCAACGTAACATGTCGAATGTAATATTTTACAACATTCTGGCCTGTCGTCTCCTGCTTCTCGAAGGGGACATTATATACGTCTATAACGTTGTATATCCTAACCTAAGGGAACCTAACATCTCGGGTGTAATATTTTACAACATTCCTGACGCGTCGGCCCCTATTTCTCGGTGGGAATATTATATACGTCTATAACGTTACATATCCTAGCCTAAGGCAACCTAATATGTCGAATGTGATATTTTACAACATTCTGGCGTGTCGTCGCCTGCTTCTCAATGGGGACATTGGATACGTCTATAACGTTGTATATCCTAGCCTAAGGGAACCTAACATCTCGGACGTAATATTTTACAAGATTCTGGCGTGTCGTCGCCTTCTTCTTGATGGGGACATTATATACGTCTATAACGTTGTATATCCTAACCCAAAGCAACCAAACTTCTGGGATGTAATATTTTACAACATTCCTGGCATGTCGGTCCCCACGTCTCGGTGGGAACATTATATAAGTCTATAACGATATATATCCTAACCTAAAGCAACCAAACAACTCGAATGTAATATTTTAGAACATTCCTGGCATGTCGGTCCCTACATCTCGGTGGGAACATTCTATACGTCTATAACGTTGTATATCCTAACCTAAGGGAACCTAACATTTCGGGTGTAATATTTTACAACATTCCTGACGCGTCGGCCCCTATTTCTCGGTGGGAATATTATATACGTCTATAACGTTGTAATCCTAACCTAAGGGAACCTAACATTTCGGGTGTAATATTTTGCAACGTTCCTGACGTGTCGTCGCCTGCTTCTCGATGGGGACATTATATACGTCTATAACGTTGTATATCCTAACCCAAAGCAACCTAACTTCTGGGATGTAATAGTTTACAACATAACTGGCATGTCGGTCCCCACGTCTCGGTGGGAACATTATATAAGTCTATAACGATATATATCCTAACCTAAAGCAACCAAACAACTCGAGTGTAATATTTTAGAAAATTCCTGTCATGTCGGTCCTTACATCTCGGTGGGAACATTCTATACGTCTATAACGTTGTATATCCTAACCTAAGGGAACCTAACATTTCGGGTGTAATATTTTACAACATTCCTGACGCGTCGGCCCCTATTTCTCGGGGGAATATTATATACGTCTATAACGTTACATATCCTAGCCTAAGGCAACCTAACATGTCGAATGTAATATTTTACAACATTCTGGCGTGTCGTCGCCTGCTTCTCAAAGGGGACATTATATACGTCTATAACGTTGTATATCCTAAGCCAACGCAACCTAACACCTGGGATGTAATATATTACAACATTCCTGACGCGTCGGCCCCTATTTCTCGGTGGGAATATTATATACGTCTATAACGTTGTAATCCTAACCTAAGGGAACCTAACATTTCGGGTGTAATATTTTGCAACATTCCTGACGCGTCGGCCCCTATTTGTCGGTGGGAATATTATATACGTCTATAACGTTACATATCCTAGCCTAAGGCAACCTAACATGTCGAATGTAATATTTTACAACATTCTGGCCTGTCGTCGCCTGCTTCTCGAAGGGGACATTATATACGTCTATAACGTTGTATATCGTAACCCAAAGCAACCTAACTTCTGGGATGTAATAGTTTACATCATAACTGGCATGTCGGTCCCCACGTCTCGGTGGGAACATTATATAAGTCTATGACGATATATATCCTAACCTAAAGCAACCTAACAACTCGGATGTAATGGTTTACCACATTCCTGGCGGTCCCTACATCTCGGTGGGAACATTCTATACGTCTATAACGTTGTATATCCTAACCTAACCTAACTTCTCGGGTGTAATATTTTACAACATTCCTGACGCGTCGGCCCCTATTTCTCGGTGGGAATATTATATACGTCTATAACGTTATATATCCTAACGTAAGCAAACATAACATCTCGGATGTAATATTTTACAACATTCCTGGCGTGTCGTCGCCTGCTTCTCGATGGGGACATTATATACGTCTATAACGTTGTATATCCTAACCCAAAGCAACTTAACTTCTGGGATGTAATATTTTGCAACATTCCTGGCATGTCGGTCCCCACGTCTCGGTGGGAACATTATATAAGTCTATAACGATATATATCCTAACCTAAAGCAACCAAACAACTCGAATGTAATATTTGAGAACATTCCTGGCATGTCGGTCCCTACATCTCGGTGGGAACATTCTATACGTCTATAACGTTGTATATCCTAACCTAAGGGAACCTAACATTTCGGGTGTAATATTTTACAACATTCCTGACGCGTCGGCCCCTATTTCTCGGTGGGAATATTATATACGTCTATAACGTTGTATATCCTAACCTAAGGGAACCTAACATTTCGGGTGTAATATTTTGCAACATTCCTGACGCGTCGGCCTCTATTTCTCGGGGGGAATATTATATACGTCTATAACGTTATATATCCTAGCCTAAGGCAACCTAACATGTCGAAAGTAATATTTTACAACGTTCTGGCGTGTCGTCGCCTGCTTCTCGATGGGGACATTATATACGTCTATAACGTTGTATATTCTAACCCAAAGCAACCTAACTTCTGGGATGTAATATTTTAAAACATTCCTGGCATGTCGGTCCCAACGTCTCGGCGGGAACATTATATAAGTCTATAACGATATATATCCTAACGTAAAGCAACCTAACACCTCGGATGTAATATTTTAGAACATTCCTGTCATGTCGGTCCCTACATCTCGGTGGGGACATTCTATACGTCTATAACGTTGTATATCCTAACCTAAGGGAACCTAACATTTCGGGTGTAATATTTTGCAACATTCCTAACGCGTCGGCCCCTATTTCTCGGTGGGAATATTATATACGTCTATAACGTTACATATCCTAGCCTAAGGCAACCTAACATGTCGAATGTAATATTTTACAACATTCTGGCGTCTCGTCGCCTGCTTCTCAAAGGGGACATTATATACGTCTATAACGTTGTATATCCTAACCTAACGCAACCTAACATCTGGGTTGTTTTATTTTACAACATTCCTGACGCGTCGGTCCCTACTTCTCAGTGGGAACATTGTATACGTCTATAACGATATATGTCCTAGCCTAAGGTAACCTAACATCTCGCATGTAATATTTTACAATATTCCTGGCGTGTCGTCGCCTGCTTCTCGGTGGGGACATTATATACGTCTATAACGTTGTATATCCTAACCCAAAGCAACCTAACTTCTGGCATGTAATATTTTGCAACATTCCTGGCATGTCGGTCCCCACGTCTCGGTGGGAACATTATATAAGTCTATAACGATATATATCCCAACCTAAAGCAACCAAACAACTCGAATGTAATATTTTAGAACATTCCTGGCATGGCGGTCCCTACATCTCGGTGGGAGCATTCTATACGTCTATAACGTTGTATATCCTAACCTAAGGGAACCTAACATTTCGGGTGTAATATTTTACAACATTCCTGACGCGTCGGCCCCTATTTCTCGGTGGGAATATTATATACGTCTATAACGTTGTATATCCTAACCTAAGGGAACCTAACATTTCGGGTGTAATATTTTACAACATTCCTGACGCGTCGGCCCCTATTTCTCGGGGGGAATATTATATACGTCTATAACGTTACATATCCTAGCCTAAGGCAACCTAACATGTCGAATGTAATATTTTACGACATTCTGGCGTGTCGTCGCCTGCTTCTCAAAGGAGACATTATATACGTCTATAACGTTGTATATCCTAAGCCATCGCAACCTAACATCTGGGATGTAATATTTTACAACATTCCTGGCATGTCTGTCCCCACGTCTCGGCGGGAACATTATATAAGTCTATAACGATATATATCCTAACCTAAAGCAACCTAACACCTCGGATGTAATATTTTAGAACATTCCTGTCATGTCTGTCCCTACATCTCGGTGGGGACATTCTATACGTCTATAACGTTGTATATCCTAACCTAAGGGAACCTAACATTTCGGGTGTAATATTTTGCAACATTCCTGACGCGTCGGCCCCTATTTCTCGGTGGGAATATTATATACATCTATAACGTTATATATCCTAGCCTAAGGCAACCTAACATTTCGGGTGTAATATTTTACAACAGTCCTGACGCGTCGGCCCCTATTTCTCGGTGGGAATATTATATACGTCTATAACGTTGTATATCCTAACCTAAGGGAACCTAACATTTCGGGTGTAATATTTTGCAACATTCCTGACGCCTCGGCCCCTATTTCTCGGGGGGAATATTATATACGTCTATAACGTTACATATTCTAGCCTAAGGCAACCTAACATGTCGAATGTAATATTTTACAACATTCTGGCGTGTCGTCGCCTGCTTCTCAAAGGGGACATTATATACGTCTATAACGTTGTATATCCTAAGCCAACGCAACCTAACATCTGGGATGTAATATTATACAACATTCATGACTCGTCGGCCCCTATTTCTAGGTGGGAACATTATATACGTCTATCACGTTATATATCCTAGCATAAGGCAACCTAACATCTCGTGTGTAATATTTTAAAACATTCCTGACGCGTCGGCCCCTATTTCTCGGTGGGAATATTATATACGTCTATAACGTTATATATCCTAGCCTAAGGCAACCTAACATGTCGAAAGTAATATTTTACAACATTCTGGCGTGTCGTCGCCTGCTTCTCGAAGGGGACATTATATACGTCTATAACGTTGTGTATCCTAACCTAACGCAACCTAACATCTGGGATGTAATATTTTACAACATTCCTGACGCGTCGGTCCCTACTTCTCGGTGGGAACATTGTATACGTCTATAACGGAATATGTCCTAGCCTAAGGCAACCCAACATCTCGGATGTAATATTTTACAACATTCCTGGCGTGTCGTCGCCTGCTTCTCGATGGGGACATTATATACGTCTATAACGTTGTATATTCTAACCCAAAGCAACCTAACATCTGGGATGTAATATTTTAGAAAATTCCTGTCATGTCGGTCCCTACATCTCGGTGGGAACATTCTATACGTCTATAACGTTGTATATCCTAACCTAAGGGAACCTAACATTTCGGGTGTAATATTTTACAACATTCCTGACGCGTCGGCCCCTATTTCTCGGGGGAATATTATATACGTCTATAACGTTACATATCCTAGCCTAAGGCAACCTAACATGTCGAATGTAATATTTTACAACATTCTGGCGTGTCGTCGCCTGCTTCTCAAAGGGGACATTATATACGTCTATAACGTTGTATATCCTAAGCCAACGCAACCTAACATCTGGGATGTAATATATTACAACATTCCTGACGCGTCGGCCCCTATTTCTCGGTGGGAATATTATATACGTCTATAACGTTGTAATCCTAACCTAAGGGAACCTAACATTTCGGGTGTAATATTTTGCAACATTCCTGACGCGTCGGCCCCTATTTGTCGGTGGGAATATTATATACGTCTATAACGTTACATATCCTAGCCTAAGGCAACCTAACATGTCGAATGTAATATTTTACAACATTCTGGCCTGTCGTCGCCTGCTTCTCGAAGGGGACATTATATACGTCTATAACGTTGTATATCGTAACCCAAAGCAACCTAACTTCTGGGATGTAATAGTTTACATCATAACTGGCATGTCGGTCCCCACGTCTCGGTGGGAACATTATATAAGTCTATGACGATATATATCCTAACCTAAAGCAACCTAACAACTCGGATGTAATGGTTTACCACATTCCTGGCGGTCCCTACATCTCGGTGGGAACATTCTATACGTCTATAACGTTGTATATCCTAACCTAACCTAACTTCTCGGGTGTAATATTTTACAACATTCCTGACGCGTCGGCCCCTATTTCTCGGTGGGAATATTATATACGTCTATAACGTTATATATCCTAACGTAAGCAAACATAACATCTCGGATGTAATATTTTACAACATTCCTGGCGTGTCGTCGCCTGCTTCTCGATGGGGACATTATATACGTCTATAACGTTGTATATCCTAACCCAAAGCAACTTAACTTCTGGGATGTAATATTTTGCAACATTCCTGGCATGTCGGTCCCCACGTCTCGGTGGGAACATTATATAAGTCTATAACGATATATATCCTAACCTAAAGCAACCAAACAACTCGAATGTAATATTTGAGAACATTCCTGGCATGTCGGTCCCTACATCTCGGTGGGAACATTCTATACGTCTATAACGTTGTATATCCTAACCTAAGGGAACCTAACATTTCGGGTGTAATATTTTACAACATTCCTGACGCGTCGGCCCCTATTTCTCGGTGGGAATATTATATACGTCTATAACGTTGTATATCCTAGCCTAAGGGAACCTAACATTTCGGGTGTAATATTTTGCAACATTCCTGACGCGTCGGCCTCTATTTCTCGGGGGGAATATTATATACGTCTATAACGTTACATATCCTAGCCTAAGGCAACCTAACATGTCGAATGTAATATTTTACAACATTCTGGCGTGTCGTCGCCTGCTTCTCAAAGGGGACATTATATACGTCTATAACGTTGTATATCCTAAGCCAACGCAACCTAACATCTGGGATGTAATATTTTACAACATTCATGACTCGTCGGCCCCTATTTCTCGGTGGGAACATTATATACGTCTATCACGTTATATATCCTAGCATAAGGCAACCTAACATCTCGGGTGTAATATTTTACAACATTCCTGACGCGTCGGCCCCTATTTCTCGGTGGGAATATTATATACGTCTATAACGTTATATATCCTAGCCTAAGGCAACCTAACATGTCGAAAGTAATATTTTACAACGTTCTGGCGTGTCGTCGCCTGCTTCTCGAAGGGGACATTATATACGTCTATAACGTTGTATATCCTAAGCCAACGCAACCTAACATCTGGGATGTAATATTTTACAACATTCATGACTCGTCGGCCCCTATTTCTCGGTGGGAACATTATATACGTCTATCACGTTATATATCCTAGCATAAGGCAACCTAACATCTCGGGTGTAATATTTTACAACATTCCTGACGCGTCGGCCCCTATTTCTCGGTGGGAATATTATATACGTCTATAACGTTATATATCCTAGCCTAAGGCAACCTAACATGTCGAAAGTAATATTTTACAACGTTCTGGCGTGTCGTCGCCTGCTTCTCGAAGGGGACATTATATACGTCTATAACGTTGTATATCCTAAGCCAACGCAACCTAACATCTGGAATGTAATATTTTACAACATTCCTGACGCGTCGGTCCCTACTTCTCGGTGGGAACATTGTATACGTCTATAACGGAATATGTCCTAGCCTAAGGCAACCCAACATCTCGGATGTAATATTTTACAACATTCCTGGCGTGTCGTCGCCTGCTTCTCGATGGGGACATTATATACGTCTATAACGTTGTATATTCTAACCCAAAGCAACCTAACTTCTGGGATGTAATATTTTACAACATTCCTGGCATGGCTGTCCCCACGTCTCGGCGGGAACATTATATAAGTCTATAACGATATATATCCTAACCTAAAGCAACCTAACACCTCGGATGTAATATTTTAGAACATTCCTGTCATGTCTGTCCCTACATCTCGGTGGGGACATTCTATACGTCTATAACGTTGTATATCCTAACCTAAGGGAACCTAACATTTCGGGTGTAATATTTTGCAACATTCCTGACGCGTCGGCCCCTATTTCTCGGTGGGAATATTATATACATCTATAACGTTATATATCCTAGCCTAAGGCAACCTAACATTTCGGGTGTAATATTTTACAACAGTCCTGACGCGTCGGCCCCTATTTCTCGGTGGGAATATTATATACGTCTATAACGTTGTATATCCTAACCTAAGGGAACCTAACATTTCGGGTGTAATATTTTGCAACATTCCTGACGCCTCGGCCCCTATTTCTCGGGGGGAATATTATATACGTCTATAACGTTACATATTCTAGCCTAAGGCAACCTAACATGTCGAATGTAATATTTTACAACATTCTGGCGTGTCGTCGCCTGCTTCTCGAAGGGGACATTATATACGTCTATAACGTTGTATATCCTAACATAACGCAACCTAACATCTGGGATGTAATATTTTACAACATTCCTGACGCGTCGGCCCCTATTTCTCGGTGGGAATATTATATACGTCTACAACGTTATATATCCTAGCCTAAGGCGACCTAACATGTCGAATGTAATATTTTACATCATTCCTGTCGTGTCGGCCCGTAGTTCTCGGTGGTAACATTATATACGTCTATAAGGTTAGATATCCTAGCCTAAGGCAACCTAACATGTCGCATGTAATATTGTTCAACATTCCTGGTGTGTCGTCACCTACTTCTGGATGGGGACATTATATACATCTATAACGTTGTACATCCTAACCTAAGGCAACCTAACATATCGGATGTAATATTTTACAACATTCCTGACGCGCCGGCCTCTATTTCTCGGTGGTAACATTATATACGTCTATAAGGTTAGATATGCTAGCCTAAGGCAACCTAACATGTCGCATGTAATATTGTACAACATTCCTGTCGTGTCGTCACCTACTTCTGGATGGGGACATTATATACATCTATAACGTTGTACATCCTAACCTAAGGCAACCTAACATATCGGATGTAATATTTTACAACATTCCTGACGCGTCGGCTCCTATTTCTCGGTGGGAATATTATATACGTCTATAACGTTATATATCCTAGCCTAAGGCAACCTAACATGTCGCATGTAATATTGTACAACATTCCTGGCGTGTCGTCGCCTACTTCGCGATGGGGACATTATATACATCTATAACGTTGTATATCCTAACCTACGGCAACCTAACACTTCGGATGTAATATTTTACAATATTCCTGGCATGTCGGTCCCTACTTCTCGGTGGGAACATTCTATACGTCTATAACGTTGTATATCCTAACCTAAGGGAACCTAACACCTCGGGTGTAATATTTTACAACATTCCTGACGCGTCGGCCCCTATATCTCTGTGGGAACATTATATACGTCTATAACGTTATATATCCTAGCCTAAGGCGACCTAACATGTCGAATGTAATATTTTACATCATTCCTGACGTGTCGGCCCGTAGTTCTCGGTGGTAACATTATATACGTCTATAAGGATAGATATCCTAGCCTAAGGCAACCTATCATGTCGCATGTAATATTGTACAACATTCCTGGCGTGTCGTCACCTACTTCTGGATGGGGACATTATATACATCTATAACGTTGTACATCCTAACCTAAGGCAACCTAACATTTCGAATGTAATATTTAACAACATTCCTGGCATGTCGGTCCCTACTTCTCGGTGGCAAAATTGTATACGTCTATAACGATATATATACTAGCCTAAGGCAACCTAACATCTCGGATGTAATATTTTACAACATTCTGGCGTGTCGGTCCCCACGTCTCGATCTGGACATTATATACGTCTATAACGATATATATCCTAACCTAAAGCAACCTAACATCTCGGGTGTAATATTTTACAACATTCCTGACGCGTCTGCCCCTATTTCTCGGTGGGAACATTATATATGTCTATAACGTTATATATCCTAGGCTAAGGCGACCTACTATGTCGAATGTAATATTTTACATCATTCCTGGCGTGTCGGCCCGTAGTTCTCGGTGATAACATTATATGCGTGTATAACATTATATATCCTAGCGTAAGGAAACCTAACATGTCAAATGTAATATTTTACAACACTCCTGGCGTGTCGTCGCCTACTTCTGGATGAGGACATTATATACATCTATAACTTTGTATATCCTAACCTAAGGCAACCTAACATCTCGGATGTAATATTTTACAACATTCCTGGCGTGTCGTCGCCTGCTTCTCGATGGGGACATTATATACGTCTATAACGTTGTATATCCTAACCTAAGGCAACCTAACATCTGGGATGTAATATTTTACAACACTCATGACGCGTCGGCCCCTATTTCTCTGTGGGAACATTATATACGTCTATCACGTTATATATCCTAGCCTAAGGCAACCTAACATATCGGATGTAATATTTTACAACATTCCTGACGAGTCGGCCCCTATTTCTCGGTGGGAATATTATATACGTCTATAACGTTATATATCCTAGCCTAAGGCAACCTAACATCTCGGATGTAATATTTTACAACATTCCTGGCGTGTCGTCGCCTGTTTCTAGATGGGGACATTATATACGTCTATAACGTTGTATATCCTAACCTAAGGCAACCTAACATATCGGATGTAATATTTTACAACATTCCTGGCGTGTCGTCGCCTGCTTCTCGATGGGGACATTATATACGTCTATAACGTTGTATATCCTAACCCAAAGCAACCTAACTTCTGGGATGTAATATTTTACAACATTCCTGGCATGTCGGTCCCCACGTCTCGGTAGGAACATTATATAAGTCTATAACGATGCATATCCTAACCTGAAGCAACCTAACATCTCGTGTGTAATATTTTACAACATTCCTGGCATGTCGGTCCATACATCTCGGTGGGAACATTCTATACGTCTATAACGTTGTATATCCTAACCTAAGGGAACCTAACATTTCGGGTGTAATATTTTACAACATTCCTGACGCGTCGGCCCCTATTTCTCCGTGGCAATATTATATACTTCTATAACGTTATATATCCTAACGTAAGGCAACCTAACATCTGGGATGTAATATTTTACAACATTCCTGACGCGTCGGCCCCTATTTCTCGGTGGGAATATTATATACGTCTACAACGTTACATATCCTAGCCTAAGGCGACCTAACATGTCGAATGTAATATTTTACATCATTCCTGTCGTGTCGGCCCGTAGTTCTCGGTGGTAACATTATATACGTCTATAAGGTTAGATATGCTAGCCTAAGGCAACCTAACATGTCGCATGTAATATTGTACAACATTCCTGGTGTGTCGTCACCTACTTCTGGATGGGGACATTATATACATCTATAACGTTGTACATCCTAACCTACGGCAACCTAACATTTCGGATGTAATATTTTACAACATTCCTGGCATGTCGGTCCCTACTTCTCGGTGGGAACATTCTATACGTCTATAACGTTGTATATCCTAACCTAAGGGAACCTAACATCTCGGGTGTAATATTTTACATCATTCCTGACGTGTCGGCCCGTAGTTCTCGGTGGTAACATTATATACGTCTATAAGGTTAGATATCCTAGCCTAAGGCAACCTAACATGTCGCATGTAATATTGTACAACATTCCTGGCGTGTCGTCGCCTGCTTCTCGATGGGGACATTATATACGTCTATAACGTTGTATATCCTAACCCAAAGCAACCTAACTTCTGGTATGTAATATTTTACAACATTCCTGGCATGTCGGTCCCCACGTCTTGGTGGGAACATTATGTAAGTCTATAACGATATATATCCTAACCTAAAGCAACCTAACAACTCGGAGGTAATATTTTAGAACATTCCTGGCATGTCGGTCCCTACATCTCGGTGTGGACATTCTATACGTCTATAACGTTGTATATCCTAACCTAAGGGAACCTAACATTTCGGGTGTAATATTTTGCAACATTCCTGACGCGTCGGCCCCTATTTCTCGGTGGGAATATTATATACGTCTATAACGTTACATATCCTAGCCTAAGGCAACCTAACATGTCGAAAGTAATATTTTACAACATTCCTGGCGTGTCGTCGCCTACTTCGCGATGGGGACATTATAAACATCCATAACGTTGTATATCCTAACCTAAGGCAACCTAACATCTGGGATGTAATATTTTACAACACTCATGACGCGTCGGCCCCTATTTCTCTGTGGGAACATTATATACGTCTATCACGTTATATATCCTAGCCTAAGGCAACCTAACATATCGGATGTAATATTTTACAACATTCCTGACGAGTCGGCCCCTATTTCTCGGTGGGAATATTATATACGTCTATAACGTTATATATCCTAGCCTAAGGCAACCTAACATCTCGGATGTAATATTTTACAACATTCCTGGCGTGTCGTCGCCTGTTTCTAGATGGGGACATTATATACGTCTATAACGTTGTATATCCTAACCTAAGGCAACCTAACATATCGGATGTAATATTTTACAACATTCCTGGCGTGTCGTCGCCTGCTTCTCGATGGGGACATTATATACGTCTATAACGTTGTATATCCTAACCCAAAGCAACCTAACTTCTGGGATGTAATATTTTACAACATTCCTGGCATGTCGGTCCCCACGTCTCGGTAGGAACATTATATAAGTCTATAACGATGCATATCCTAACCTGAAGCAACCTAACATCTCGTGTGTAATATTTTACAACATTCCTGGCATGTCGGTCCATACATCTCGGTGGGAACATTCTATACGTCTATAACGTTGTATATCCTAACCTAAGGGAACCTAACATTTCGGGTGTAATATTTTACAACATTCCTGACGCGTCGGCCCCTATTTCTCCGTGGCAATATTATATACTTCTATAACGTTATATATCCTAACGTAAGGCAACCTAACATCTGGGATGTAATATTTTACAACATTCCTGACGCGTCGGCCCCTATTTCTCGGTGGGAATATTATATACGTCTACAACGTTACATATCCTAGCCTAAGGCGACCTAACATGTCGAATGTAATATTTTACATCATTCCTGTCGTGTCGGCCCGTAGTTCTCGGTGGTAACATTATATACGTCTATAAGGTTAGATATGCTAGCCTAAGGCAACCTAACATGTCGCATGTAATATTGTACAACATTCCTGGTGTGTCGTCACCTACTTCTGGATGGGGACATTATATACATCTATAACGTTGTACATCCTAACCTACGGCAACCTAACATTTCGGATGTAATATTTTACAACATTCCTGGCATGTCGGTCCCTACTTCTCGGTGGGAACATTCTATACGTCTATAACGTTGTATATCCTAACCTAAGGGAACCTAATATCTCGGGTGTAATATTTTACATCATTCCTGACGTGTCGGCCCGTAGTTCTCGGTGGTAACATTATATACGTCTATAAGGTTAGATATCCTAGCCTAAGGCAACCTAACATGTCGCATGTAATATTGTACAACATTCCTGGCGTGTCGTCGCCTGCTTCTCGATGGGGACATTATATACGTCTATAACGTTGTACATCCTAACCCAAAGCAACCTAACTTCTGGTATGTAATATTTTACAACATTCCTGGCATGTCGGTCCCCACGTCTTGGTGGGAACATTATGTAAGTCTATAACGATATATATCCTAACCTAAAGCAACCTAACAACTCGGAGGTAATATTTTAGAACATTCCTGGCATGTCGGTCCCTACATCTCGGTGTGGACATTCTATACGTCTATAACGTTGTATATCCTAACCTAAGGGAACCTAACATTTCGGGTGTAATATTTTGCAACATTCCTGACGCGTCGGCCCCTATTTCTCGGTGGGAATATTATATACGTCTATAACGTTACATATCCTAGCCTAAGGCAACCTAACATGTCGAAAGTAATATTTTACAACATTCCTGGCGTGTCGTCGCCTACTTCGCGATGGGGACATTATAAACATCCATAACGTTGTATATCCTAACCTAAGGCAACCTAACATCTCGGATGTAATATTTTACAACATTCCTGGCGTGTCGTCGCCTGCTTCTCGCTGGGGACATTATATACGTCTATAACGTTGTATATCCTAACCTAAGGCAACCTAACATCTGGGATGTAATATTTTACAACACTCATGACGCGTCGGCCCCTATTTCTCTGTGGGAACATTATATACGTCTATCACGTTATATATCCTAGCCTAAGGCAACCTAACATATCGGATGTAATATTTTACAACATTCCTGACGAGTCGGCCCCTATTTCTCGGTGGGAATATTATATACGTCTATAACGTTATATATCCTAGCCTAAGGCAACCTAACATCTCGGATGTAATATTTTACAACATTCCTGGCGTGTCGTCGCCTGTTTCTAGATGGGGACATTATATACGTCTATAACGTTGTATATCCTAACCTAAGGCAACCTAACATATCGGATGTAATATTTTACAACATTCCTGGCGTGTCGTCGCCTGCTTCTCGATGGGGACATTATATACGTCTATAACGTTGTATATCCTAACCCAAAGCAACCTAACTTCTGGGATGTAATATTTTACAACATTCCTGGCATGTCGGTCCCCACGTCTCGGTAGGAACATTATATAAGTCTATAACGATGCATATCCTAACCTGAAGCAACGTAACATCTCGTGTGTAATATTTTACAACATTCCTGGCATGTCGGTCCATACATCTCGGTGGGAACATTCTATACGTCTATAACGTTGTATATCCTAACCTAAGGGAACCTAACATTTCGGGTGTAATATTTTACAACATTCCTGACGCGTCGGCCCCTATTTCTCCGTGGCAATATTATATACTTCTATAACGTTATATATCCTAACGTAAGGCAACCTAACATCTGGGATGTAATATTTTACAACATTCCTGACGCGTCGGCCCCTATTTCTCGGTGGGAATATTATATACGTCTACAACGTTACATATCCTAGCCTAAGGCGACCTAACATGTCGAATGTAATATTTTACATCATTCCTGTCGTGTCGGCCCGTAGTTCTCGGTGGTAACATTATATACGTCTATAAGGTTAGATATGCTAGCCTAAGGCAACCTAACATGTCGCATGTAATATTGTACAACATTCCTGGTGTGTCGTCACCTACTTCTGGATGGGGACATTATATACATCTATAACGTTGTACATCCTAACCTACGGCAACCTAACATTTCGGATGTAATATTTTACAACATTCCTGGCATGTCGGTCCCTACTTCTCGGTGGGAACATTCTATACGTCTATAACGTTGTATATCCTAACCTAAGGGAACCTAACATCTCGGGTGTAATATTTTACATCATTCCTGACGTGTCGGCCCGTAGTTCTCGGTGGTAACATTATATACGTCTATAAGGTTAGATATCCTAGCCTAAGGCAACCTAACGTGTCGCATGTAATATTGTACAACATTCCTGGCGTGTCGTCGCCTGCTTCTCGATGGGGACATTATATACGTCTATAACGTTGTATATCCTAACCCAAAGCAACCTAACTTCTGGTATGTAATATTTTACAACATTCCTGGCATGTCGGTCCCTACATCTCGGTGTGGACATTCTATACGTCTATAACGTTGTATATCCTAACCTAAGGGAACCTAACATTTCGGGTGTAATATTTTGCAACATTCCTGACGCGTCGGCCCCTATTTCTCGGTGGGAATATTATATACGTCTATAACGTTACATATCCTAGCCTAAGGCAACCTAACATGTCGAAAGTAATATTTTACAACATTCCTGGCGTGTCGTCGCCTACTTCGCGATGGGGACATTATAAACATCCATAACGTTGTATATCCTAACCTAAGGCAACCTAACATCTCGGATGTAATATTTTACAACATTCCTGGCGTGTCGTCGCCTGCTTCTCGATGGGGACATTATATACGTCTATAACGTTGTATATCCTAACTCAAAGCAACCTAACTTCTGGGATGTAATATTTTACAACATTCCTGGCATGTCGGTCCCTACTTCTCGGTGGGAACATTCTATACGTCTATAACGTTGTATATCCTAACCTAAGGGAACCTAACATCTCGGGTGTAATATTTTACAACATTGCTGACGCGTCGGCCCCTATTTCTCGGTGGGAACATTCTATACGTCTATAACGTTGTATATCCTAGCCTAAGGCAACCTAACATGTCGAATGTAATATTTTACAACATTCCTGGCGTGTCGCCGCCTACTTCTCGATGGGGACATTATATACATCCATAACGTTGAATATCCTAACCTAAGGCAACCTAACACGTCGAAAGTAATATTTTACAACATTCCTGGCGTGTCGTCGCCTGCTTCTCGATGGGGACATTATATACGTCTATAACGTTGTATATTCTAACCTAACGCAACCTAACATCTGGGATGTAATATTTTACAACATTCCTGTCATGTCGGTCCCTACTTCTCGGTGGGAACATTGTATACGTCTATAACGATATATATCCTAGCCTAAGGCAACCTAACATCTGGGATGTAATATTTTACGACATTCCTGGCGTGTCGTCGCCTACTTCTCGATGGGGACATTATATACATCTATAACGTTGTATATCCTAACCTAAGGCAACCTAACATCTGGGATGTAACATTTTAAACCATTCCTGGCATGTCGGTCCCTACTTCTCGGTGGAAACAATGTATACGTCTATAACGATATATATCCTAGCCTAAGGCAACCCAACATGTAGAATGTAATATTTTACAACATTCCTGGCGTGTCGTCGCCTACTTCTCGATGGGGACATTATATACATCTATAACGTTGTATATCCTAACCTAAGGCAACCTAACATCTCGGATATAATATTTTACAACATTCCTGGCATGTCGGTCCCTACTTCTCGGTGGGAACATTGTATACGTCTATAACGATATATATTCTAGCCTAAGGCAACCTAACTTGTAGAATGTAATATTTTACAACATTCCTGGCGTGTCGTCGCCTACTTCTCTATAGGAACATTATATACATCTATAACGTTGTATATCCTAACCTAAGGCAACCTAACATCTCGGATGTAATATTTTACAACATTCCTGGCATGTCGGTCCCTACTTCTCGGTGGGAACATTGTATACGTCTATAACGATATATATCCTAGCCTAAGGCAACCTAACATGTCGAATGTAATATTTTACAACATTCCTGTCGTGTCGTCGCCTGCTTCTCGATGGGGACATTATATACGTCTATAACGTTGTATATCCTAACCTAACGCAACCTAACATCTGGGATGTAATATTTTAAAACATTCCTGGCATGTCGGTCCCTACGTCTCGGTGGGAACATTATATACGTCTATAACGATATATATCCTAACCTAAGGCAACCTAACATCTCGGATGTAATATTTTACAACATTCCTGGCGCTTCGGCTGCTACTTTTCGGTGGGAACATTATATACGTCTATAACGTTACATATCCTAACGTATGGCAACATAACATCTCGGATGTTATATTTTACAACATTCCTGGCGTGTCGTCGCCTGCTTCTCGATGGGGACTTTATGTACGTCTATAACGTTGTATATCCTAACCTAACGCAACCTAACATCTCGGATGTAATATTTTACAACATTCTGGCGTGTCGTCGCCTGCTTCTCGATGGGGACATCTTATACGTCTATAACGTTGTATATCCTAACCTAACGCAACCTAACATCTGGGATGTAATATTTTAAAACATTCCTGGCATGTCGGTCCCTACGTCTCGGTGGGAACATTATATACGTCTATAACGATATATATCCTAACCTAAGGCAACCTATCATCTCGGATGTAATATTTTACAACATTCCTGGCGCTTCGGCTGCTACTTTCCGGTGGGAACATTATATACGTCTATAACGTTACATATCCTAACGTATGGCAACATAACATCTCGGATGTTATATTTTACAACATTCCTGGCGTGTCGTCGCCTGCTTCTCGATGGGGACTTTATGTACGTCTATAACGTTGTATATCCTAACCTAACGCAACCTAACATCTCGGATGTAATATTTTACAACATTCTGGCGTGTCGCCGCCTGCTTCTCGATGGGGACAGTATATACGTCTATAACGTTGTATATACTAACCTAACGCAACCTAACATCTCGGATGTAATATTTGACAACATTCCTGGCGTGTTAAACCGCACTTCTCGGTGGGAACATCATATACGTCTATAGCGATATATATCCTAACCCAAGGCAACCTAACATCTCGGATGTAATATTTTACAACATTCCTGGCGCTTCGGCTGCTACTTTTCGGTGAGAACATTATATACGTCTATAACGTTACATATCCTAACGTATGGCAACATAACACCTCGGATGTTATATTTTACAACATTCCTGGCGTGTCGTCGCCTGCTTCTCGATGGGGACTTTATGTACGTCTATAACGTTGTATATCCTAACCTAACGCAACCTAACATCTGGGATGTAATATTTTAAAACATTCCTGGCATGTCGGTTCCCACGTCTCGGTGGGAACATTATATACGTCTATAACGATATATATCCTAACCTAAGGCAACCTAACATCTCGGATGTAATATTTTACAACATTCCTGGCATGTCGGTCCCTACTTCTCGGTGGAAACAATGTATACGTCTATAACGATATATATCCTAGCCTAAGGCAACCTAACATCTCGGATGTAATATTTTACAACATTCCTGGCGTGTCGTCGCCTACTTCTGGATGGGGACATTATATACATCTATAACGTCATATATCCTAACCTAAGGGAACCTAACATCTCGGGTGTAATATTTTACAACATTCCTGGCGTGTCGTCGCCTACTTCTGGATGGGGACATTATATACATCTATAACGTCATATATCCTAACCTAAGGGAACCTAACATCTCGGGTGTAATATTTTACAACATTCCTGGCGTGTCGTCGCCTACTTCTCGATGGGGACATTATATACATCTATAACCTTGTATATACTAACCTAACGCAACCTAACATCTGGGATGTAATATTTTACCACATTCCTGGCATGTCGGTGCCTACGTCTCGGTGGGAACATTATATACGTCTATAACGTTATATATCCTAGCCTAAGGCCACCTAACATGTCGAATGTAATATTTTACAACATTCCTGACGCGTCGGCCCCTATTTTTCGGTGGGAATATTACATACGTCTATAACGTTATATATCCTAGTCTAAGGCAACCTGACATGTCGAATGTAATATTTTACAACACTCCTGTCGTGTAGTCGCCTACTTCTGGATGGGGACATTATATACATCTATAACTTTGTATATCCTAACCTAAGGCAGCCTAACATCTGGAATGTAATATTTTACAACATTCCTGGCATGTCGGTCCCTACGTCTCCGTGGGTACATTATATACGTCTATAACGTTGTATATCCTAACCTAACGCAACCTAACATCTGGGATGTAATATTTTAAAACATTCCTGGCATGTCGGTCCCTACGTCTCGGTGGGAACATTATATACGTCTATAACGATATATATCCTAACCTAAGGCAACCTAACATCTCGGGTGTAATATTTTACAACATTCCTGGCGCTTCGGCTGCTACTTTTCGGTGGGAACATTATATACGTCTATAACGTTACATATCCTAACGTATGGCAACATAACATCTCGGATGTTATATTTTACAACATTCCTGGCCTGTCGTCGCCTGCTTCTCGATGGGGACTTTATGTACGTCTATAACGTTGTATATCCTAACCTAACGCAACCTAACATCTGGGATGTAATATTTTAAAACATTCCTGGCATGTCGGTCCCCACGTCTCGGTGGGAACATTATATACGTCTATAACGATATATATCCTAACCTAAGGCAACCTAACATTTCGGAAGTAATATTTTACAACATTCCTGGCACGTCGGTCCCTACTTCTCGGTGGAAACAATGTATACGTCTATAACGATATATATCCTAGCCTAAGGCAACCCAACATGTAGAATGTAATATTTTACAACAATCCTGGCGTGTCGTCGCCTACTTCTCGATGGGGACATTATATACATCTATAACGTTGTATATCCTAACCTAAGGCAACCTAACATCTCGGATGTAATATTTGACAACATTCCTGGCGTGTTAACCCGCACTTCTCGGTGGGAACATCATATACGTCTATAGCGATATATATCCTAACCTAAGGCAACCTAACATCTCGGATGTAATATTTGACAACATTCCTGGCGTGTTAACCCGCACTTCTCGGTGGGAAAATCATATACGTCTATAGCGATATATATCCTAACCTAAGGCAACCTAACATCTCGGATGTAATATTTTACAACATTCCTGGCGTGTCGTCGCCTACTTCTGGATGGGGACATTATATACATCTATAACGTCATATATCCTAACCTAAGGGAACCTAACATCTCGGGTGTAATATTTTACAACATTCCTGGCGTGTCGTCGCCTACTTCTCGATGGGGACATTATATACATCTATAACCTTGTATATACTAACCTAACGCAACCTAACATCTGGGATGTAATATTTTACAACATTCCTGGCATGTCGGTCCCTACGTCTCCGTGGGTACATTATATACGTCTATAACGTTGTATATCCTAACCTAACGCAACCTAACATCTGGGATGTAATATTTTAAAACATTCCTGGCATGTGGGTCCCTACGTCTCGGTGGGAAAATTATATACGTCTATAACGATATATATCCTAACCTAAGGCAACCTAACATCTGGGATGTAATATTTTACAACATTTCTGGCGCTTCGGCTGCTACTTTTCGGTGGGAACATTATATACGTCTATAACGTTACATATCCTAACGTATGGCAACATAACATCTCGGATGTTATATTTTACAACATTCCTGGCGTGTCGTCGCCTGCTTCTCGATGGGGACTTTATGTACGTCTATAACGTTGTATATCCTAACCTAACGCAACCTAACATCTCGGATGTAATATTTTACAACATCCTGGCGTGTCGCCGCCTGCTTCTCGATGGGGACAGTATATACGTCTATAACGTTGTATATACTAACCTAACGCAACCTAACATCTCGGATGTAATATTTGACAACATTCCTGGCGTGTTAACCCGCACTTCTCGGTGGGAACATCATATACGTCTATAGCGATATATATCCTAACCTAAGGCAACCTAACATCTCGGATGTAATATTTTACAACATTCCTGGCGCTTCGGCTGCCACTTTTCGGTGGGAACATTATATACGTCTATAACGTTACATATCCTAACGCATGGCAACATAACATCTCGGATGTTATATTTTACAACATTCCTGGCGTGTCGTCGCCTGCTTCTCGATGGGGACTTTATGTACGTCTATAACGTTGTATATCCTAACCTAACGCAACCTAACATCTGGGATGTAATATTTTAAAACATTCCTGGCATGTCGGTTCCCACGTCTCGGTGGGAACATTATATACGTCTATAACGATATATATCCTAACCTAAGGCAACCTAACATCTCGGATGTAATATTTTACAACATTCCTGGCATGTCGGTCCCTACTTCTCGGTGGAAACAATGTATACGTCTATAACGATATATATCCTAGCCTAAGGCAACCCAACATGTAGAATGTAATATTTTTCAACATTCCTGGCGTGTCGTCGCCTACTTCTCGATGGGGACATTATATACATCTATAACGTTGTATATCCTAAACTAAGGCAACCTAACATCTCGGATGTAATATTTTACAACATTCCTGGCATTCGGTCCCTACTTCTCGGTGGGAACATTATATACATCTATAACGTTGTATATCCTAACCTAAGGCAACCTAACATCTCGGATGTAATATTTTACAACATTCCTGTCATGTCGGTCCCTACTTCTAGGTGGGAACATTGTATACGTCTATAACGATATATATCCTAGCCTAAGGCAACCCAACATGTAGAATGTAATATTTTTCAACATTCCTGGCGTGTCGTCGCCTACTTCTGGATGGGGACATTATGTACATCTATAACGTCATATATCCTAACCTAAGGGAACCTAACATCTCGGGTGTAATATTTTACAACATTCCTGGCGTGTCGTCGCCTACTTCTCGATGGGGACATTATATACGTCTATAACGTTGTATATCCTCACCTAAGGCAACCTAACATCTGGGATGTTATATTTTACAACATTCCTGGCGTGTCGTCGCCTACTTCTGGATGGGGCATTATATACATCTATAACGTCATATATCCTAACCTAAGGGAACCTAACATCTCGGGTGTAATATTTTACAACATTCCTGGCGTGTCGTCGCCTACTTCTCGATGGGGACATTATATACATCTATAACCTTGTATATACTAACCTAACGCAACCTAACATCTGGAATGTAATATTTTACAACATTCCTGGCATGTCGGTCCCTACGTCTCCGTGGGTACATTATATACGTCTATAACGTTGTATATCCTAACCTAACGCAACCTAACATCTGGGATGTAATATTTTAAAACATTCCTGGCATGTCGGTCCCTACGTCTCGGTGGGAACATTATATACGTCTATAACGATATATATCCTAACCTAAGGCAACCTAACATCTCGGATGTAATATTTTACAACATTCCTGGCGCTTCGGCTGCTACTTTTCAGTGGGAACATTATATACGTCTATAACGTTACATATCCTAACGTATGGCAACATAACATCTCGGATGTTATATTTTACAACATTCCTGGCCTGTCGTCGCCTGCTTCTCGATGGGGACTTTATGTACGTCTATAACGTTGTATATCCTAACCTAACGCAACCTAACATCTGGGATGTAATATTTTAAAACATTCCTGGCATGTCGGTCCCCACGTCTCGGTGGGAACATTATATACGTCTATAACGATATATATCCTAACCTAAGGCAACCTAACATTTCGGATGTAATATTTTACAACATTCCTGGCACGTCGGTCCCTACTTCTCGGTGGAAACAATGTATACGTCTATAACGATATATATCCTAGCCTAAGGCAACCCAACATGTAGAATGTAATATTTTACAACAATCCTGGCGTGTCGTCGCCTACTTCTCGATGGGGACATTATATACATCTATAACGTTGTATATCCTAACCTAAGGCAACCTAACATCTCGGATGTAATATTTTGCAACATTCCTGGCATGTCGGGCCCTACTTCTCGGTGGGAACATTGTATACGTCTATAACGATATATATCCGAGCCTAAGGCAACCTAACATGTCGAATGTAATATTTTACAACATTCCTGTCGTGTCGTCGCCTGCTTCTCGATGGGGACATTATATACATCTATAACGTCATATATCCTAACCTAAGGGAACCTAACATCTCGGGTGTAATATTTTACAACATTCCTGGCGTGTCGTCGCCTACTTCTCGATGGGGACATTATATACGTCTATAACGTTGTATATCCTAACCTAACGCAACCTAACATCTCGGATGTAATATTTTACAACATTCTGGCGTGTCGCCGCCTGCTTCTCGATGGGGACAGTATATACGTCTATAACGTTGTATATACTAACCTAACGCAACCTAACATCTCGGATGTAATATTTGACAACATTCCTGGCGTGTTAACCCGCACTTCTCGGTGGGAACATCATATACGTCTATAGCGATATATATTCTAACCTAAGGCAACCTAACATCTCGGATGTAATATTTGACAACATTCCTGGCGTGTTAACCCGCACTTCTCGGTGGGAAAATCATATACGTCTATAGCGATATATATCCTAACCTAAGGCAACCTAACATCTCGGATGTAATATTTTACGACATTCCTGGCGTGTCGTCGCCTACTTCTGGATGGGGACATTATATACATCTATAACGTCATATATCCTAACCTAAGGGAACCTAACATCTCGGGTGTAATATTTTACAACATTCCTGGCGTGTCGTCGCCTACTTCTCGATGGGGACTTTATATACATCTATAACCTTGTATATACTAACATAACGCAACCTAACATCTGGGATGTAATATTTTACAACATTCCTGGCATGTCGGTCCCTACGTCTCCGTGGGTACATTATATACGTCTATAACGTTGTATATCCTAACCTAACGCAACCTAACATCTGGGATGTAATATTTTAAAACATTCCTGGCATGTCGGTCCCTGCGTCTCGGTGGGAACATTATATACGTCTATAACGATATATATCCTAACCTAAGGCAACCTAACATCTCGGATGTAATATTTTACAACATTCCTGGCGCTTCGGCTGCTACTTTTCGGTGGGAACATTATATACGTCTATAACGTTACATATCCTAACGTATGGCAACATAACATCTCGGATGTTATATTTTACAACATTCCTGGCGTGTCGTCGCTTGCTTCTAGATGGGGACTTTATGTACGTCTAGAACGTTGTATATCCTAAGCTAACGCAACCTAACATCTGGGATGTAATATTTTACAACATTCCTGGCATGTCGGTCCCTACTTCTCGGTGGGAACAGAATATTCTAAGCCCGGCCCCGGGAGGGGGCTCGGACATGCTTCATCGCCATATATGGCATACGCGTAAAAATACCCATAACCCCACTCCCCCGGCGAGCCAATACCGAGGGAGCGGGCGCGGAGAAACCAGCACCGCCATGCACCACTCATATTTTTCGTCATTTAAGTTCTTTGACTTATCCGTACATTTTTGTACATTGTGTTATCTTTCAACACCTCTTGCGTAGGGAGAAGACCCAGTCCTGACTCATCGTCGGCTGTAAGGATTTTTGATCTACTAACGCACCAATAGGTCAGGATTAACTTTGTTTTTAATTCCCAACCCGACAAATTACGTTCGATTATTTTTGTTCGAATTCGCAGTGGCAGCCCTTTGCTTCACCCACACAGATCTAGCTGTGGGACTACTGACGGCGGGAACCACGAGGAGGTGGCTGCTTGCTAACTATGGCCCGTAGGAGTTCACAGGTATTTTTATCCTTCCCACCTGCTATCCTAGAGATTTGCACATGGAGGCAACGACTAGGGGGGGTGCTCCCCTACACCATCTTAAATCCCAATGGGGCCATAGCTTCTCCCGCCTTCTCGGTGGGAACAATGTATACGTCTATAACGATATATATCCTAGCCTAAGGCAACCCAACATGTAGAATGTAATATTTTACAACATTCCTGTCGTGTCGCCGCCTGCCTCTCGATGGGGACATTATATACGTCTATAACGTTGTATATTCTAACCTAACGCAACCTAACATCTGGGATGTTATATTTTACAACATTCCTGGCGTGTCGTCGCCTACTTCTGGATGGGGCATTATATACATCTATAACGTCATATATCCTAACCTAAGGGAACCTAACATCTCGGGTGTAATATTTTACAACATTCCTGGCGTGTCGTCGCCTACTTCTCGATGGGGACATTATATACATCTATAACCTTGTATATACTAACCTAACGCAACCTAACATCTGGAATGTAATATTTTACAACATTCCTGGCATGTCGGTCCCAACGTCTCCGTGGGTACATTATATACGTCTATAACGTTGTATATCCTAACCTAACGCAACCTAACATCTGGGATGTAATATTTTAAAACATTCCTGCCATGTCGGTCCCTACGTCTCGGTGGGAACATTATATACGTCTATAACGATATATATCCTAACCTAAGGCAACCTAACATCTCGGATGTAATATTTTACAACATTCCTGGCGCTTCGGCTGCTACTTTTCGGTGGGAACATTATATACGTCTATAACGTTACATATCCTAACGTATGGCAACATAACATCTCGGATGTTATATTTTACAACATTCCTGGCCTGTCGTCGCCTGCTTCTCGATGGGGACTTTATGTACGTCTATAACGTTGTATATCCTAACCTAACGCAACCTAACATCTGGGATGTAATATTTTAAAACATTCCTGGCATGTCGGTCCCCACGTCTCGGTGGGAACATTATATACGTCTATAACGATATATATCCTAACCTAAGGCAACCTAACATTTCGGATGTAATATTTTGCAACATTCCTGGCACGTCGGTCCCTACTTCTCGGTGGAAACAATGTATACGTCTATAACGATATATATCCTAGCCTAAGGCAACCCAACATGTAGAATGTAATATTTTACAACAATCCTGGCGTGTCGTCGCCTACTTCTCGATGGGGACATTATATAAATCTATAATGTTGTATATCCTAACCTAAGGCAACCTAACATCTCGGATATAATATTTTGCAACATTCCTGGCATGTCGGGCCCTACTTCTCGGTGGGAACATTGTATACGTCTATAACGATATATATCCGAGCCTAAGGCAACCTAACATGTCGAATGTAATATTTTACAACATTCCTGTCGTGTCGTCGCCTGCTTCTCGATGGGGACATTATATACATCTATAACGTCATATATCCTAACCTAAGGGAACCTAACATCTCGGGTGTAATATTTTACAACATTCCTGGCGTGTCGTCGCCTACTTCTCGATGGGGACATTATATACGTCTATAACGTTGTATATCCTAACCTAACGCAACCTAACATCTCGGATGTAATATTTTACAACATTCTGGCGTGTCGCCGCCTGCTTCTCGATGGGGACAGTATATACGTCTATAACGTTGTATATACTAACCTAACGCAACCTAACATCTCGGATGTAATATTTGACAACATTCCTGGCGTGTTAACCCGCACTTCTCGGTGGGAACATCATATACGTCTATAGCGATATATATCCTAACCTAAGGCAACCTAACATCTCGGATGTAATATTTGACAACATTCCTGGCGTGTTAACCCGCACTTCTCGGTGGGAAAATCATATACGTCTATAGCGATATATATCCTAACCTAAGGCAACCTAACATCTCGGATGTAATATTTTACAACATTCCTGGCGCTTCGGCTGCTACTTTTCGGTGGGAACATTATATACGTCTATAACGTTACATATCCTAACGTATGGCAACATAACATCTCGGATGTTATATTTTACAACATTCCTGGCGTGTCGTCGCCTGCTTCTCGATGGGGACATTATATACATCTATAACGTTGTATATCCTAACCTAAGGCAACCTAACATCTCGGATGTAATATTTTACGACATTCCTGGCATTCGGTCCCTATTTCTCGGTGGGAACATTGTATACGTCTATAACGATATATATTCTAGCCTAAGGCAACCTAACATGTCGAATGTAATATTTTACAACATTCCTGTCGTGTCGTCGCCTGCTTCTCGATGGGGACATTATATACGTCTATAACGTTGTATATTGTAACCTAACGCAACCTAACATCTGGGATGTTATATTTTACAACATTCCTGGCATGTCGGTCCCTACGTCTCCGTGGGAACATTATATACGTCTATAACGATATATATCCTAACCTAAGGCAACCTAACATCTCGGATGTAATATTTTACAACATTCCTGGCGCTTCGGCTGCTACTTTTCGGTGGGAACATTATATACGTCTATAACGTTACATATCCTAACGTATGGCAACATAACATCTCGGATGTTATATTTTACAACATTCCTGGCGTGTCGTCGCCTGCTTCTAGATGGGGACTTTATGTACGTCTAGAACGTTGTATATCCTAAGCTAACGCAACCTAACATCTGGGATGTAATATTTTACAACATTCCTGGCATGTCGGTCCCTACGTCTCGGTGGGAACGTTATATACGTCTATAACGATATATATCCTAACCTAAGGGAACCTTACATCTCGGATGTAATATTTTACAACATTCCTGGCATGTCGGTCCCTACTTCTCGGTGGGAACAATGTATACGTCTATAACGATATATATCCTAGCCTAAGGCAACCCAACATGTAGAATGTAATATTTTACAACATTCCTGGCGTGTCGTCGCCTACTTCTCGATGGGGACATTATATACATCTATAACCTTGTATATCCTAACCTAAGGCAACCTAACATGTCGAATGTAATATTTTACATCATTCCTGTCGTGTCGCCGCCTGCCTCTCGATGGGGACATTATATACGTCTATAACGTTGTATATTCTAACCTAACGCAACCTAACATCTGGGATGTTGTATTTTACAACATTCCTGGCGTGTCGTCGCCTACTTCTGGATGGGGCATTATATACATCTATAACGTCATATATCCTAACCTAAGGGAACCTAACATCTCGGGTGTAATATTTTACAACATTCCTGGCGTGTCGTCGCCTACTTCTCGATGGGGACATTATATACATCTATAACCTTGTATATACTAACCTAACGCAACCTAACATCTGGAATGTAATATTTTACAACATTCCTGGCATGTCGGTCCCTACGTCTCCGTGGGTACATTATATACGTCTATAACGTTGTATATCCTAACCTAACGCAACCTAACATCTGGGATGTAATATTTTAAAACATTCCTGGCATGTCGGTCCCTACGTCTCGGTGGGAACATTATATACGTCTATAACGATATATATCCTAACCTAAGGCAACCTAACATCTCGGATGTAATATTTTACAACATTCCTGGCGCTTCGGCTGCTACTTTTCGGTGGGAACATTATATACGTCTATAACGTTACATATCCTAACGTATGGCAATATAACATCTCGGATGTTATATTTTACAACATTCCTGGCCTGTCGTCGCCTGCTTCTCGATGGGGACTTTATGTACTTCTATAACGTTGTATATCCTAACCTAACGCAACCTAACATCTGGGATGTAATATTTTAAAACATTCCAGGCACGTCGGTCCCCACGTGTCGGTGGGAACATTCTATACGTCTATAACGATATATATCCTAACCTAAGGCAACCTAACATTTCGGATGTAATATTTTACAACATTCCTGGCATGTCGGTCCCTACTTCTCGGTGGAAACAATGTATACGTCTATAACGATATATATCCTAGCCTAAGGCAACCCAACATGTAGAATGTAATATTTTACAACAATCCTGGCGTGTCGTCGCCTACTTCTCGATGGGGACATTATATACATCTATAACGATGTATATCCTAACCTAAGGCAACCTAACATCTCGGATGTAATATTTTGCAACATTCCTGGCATGTCGGGCCCTACTTCTCGGTGGGAACATTGTATACGTCTATAACGATATATATCCTAGCCTAAGGCAACCTAACATGTCGAATGTAATATTTTACAACATTCCTGTCGTGTCGCCGCCTGCTTCACGATGGGGACATTATATACGTCTATAACGTTGTATATTCTAACCTAACGCAACCTAACATCTGGGATGTAATATTTTACAACATTGCTGGCGTGTCGTCGCCTACTTCTGGACGGGGACATTATATACATCTATAACGTCATATATCCTAACCTAAGGGAACCTAACATCTCGGGTGTAATATTTTACAACATTCCTGGCGTGTCGTCGCCTACTTCTCGATGGGGACATTATATACATCTATAACCTTGTATGTACTAACCTACCGCAACCTAACATCTGGGATGTAATATTTTACAACATTCCTGTCATGTCGGTCCCTACTTCTCGGTGGGAACATTGTATACGTCTATAACGATATATATCCTAGCCTAAGGCAACCTAACATGTCGAATGTAATATTTTACAACATTCCTGTCGTGTCGCCGCCTGCTTCACGATGGGGACATTATATACGTCTATAACGTTGTATATTCTAACCTAGCGCAACCTAACATCTGGGATGTAATATTTTACAACATTCCTGGCGTGTCGTCGCCTACTTCTGGATGGGGACATTATATACATCTATAACGTCATATATCCTAACCTAAGGGAAGCTAACATCTCGGTTGTAATATTTTACAACATTCCTGTCGTGTCGTCGCCTGCTTCTCGATGGGGACATTATATACGTCTATAACGTTGCATATTCTAACCTAACGCAACCTAACATCTGGGATGTAATATTTTACAACATTCCTGGCGTGTCGTCGCCTACTTCTGGATGGGGACATTATATACATCTATAACGTCATATATCCTAACCTAAGGGAACCTAACATCTCGGGTGTAATATTTTACAACATTCCTGGTGGGTCGTCGCCCGCTTCTCGATGGGGACATTATATACGTCTATAACGTTGAATATCCTAACCTAAAGCAACCTAACATCTGGGATGTAATATTTTACAAGATCCCTGGCATGTCGGTCCCCACGTCTCGGTGGGAACATTATATACGTCTATAACGATATATATCCTAACCTAAGGCAACCTAACATCTCGGATGTAATATTTTACAACATTCCTGGCATGTCGGTCCCTACTTCTCGGTGGAAACAATGTATACGTCTATAACGATATATATCCTAGCCTAAGGTAACCCAACATGTAGAATGTAATATTTTACAACATTCCTGGCGTGTCGTCGCCTACTTCTCGATGGGGACATTATATACATCTATAACGTTGTATATCCTAACCTAACGCAACCTAACATCTGGGATGTAATATTTTACAACATTCCTGGCATGTCGGTCCCTACTTCTCGGTGGGAACATTCTATACGTCTATAACGTTGTATATCCTAACCTAAGGGAACCTAACATCACGGGTGTAATGTTTTACAACATTGCTGACGCGTCGTCGCCTACTTCTCGATGGGGACATTATATACATCTATAACGTTGTATATCCTAACCTAAGGCTACCTAACATCTTGGATGTAATATTTTACAACATTCCTGTCATGTCGGTCCCTACTTCTCGGTGGGAACATTGTATACGTCTATAACGATATATATCCTAGCCTAAGGCAACCTAACATGTCGAATGTAATATTTTACAACATTCCTGTTGTGTCGTCGCCTGCTTCTCGATGGGGACATTATATACGTCTATAACGTTGTATATTCTAACCTAACGCAACCTAACATCTGGGATGTAATATTTTACAACATTCCTGGCGTGTCGTCGCCTACTTCTGGATGGGGACATTATATACATCTATAACGTCATATATCCTAACCTAAGGGAACCTAACATCTCGGGTGTAATATTTTACAACATTCCTGGCGTGTCGTCGCCTACTTCTCGATGGGGACATTATATACGTCTATAACGTTGTATATCCTAACCTAAGCCAACCTAACATCTCGGATGTAATATTTTACAACATTCCTGGCATGTCGGTCCCTACTTCTCGGTGGGAACATTGTATACGTCTATAGCGATATATATTCTATCCTAAGGCAACCTAACATGTCGAATGTAATATTTTACAACATTCCTGTCGTGTCGTCGCCTGCTTCTCGATGGGGACATTATATACGTCTATAACGTTGTATATTCTAACCTAACGCAACCTAACATCTCGGATGTAATATTTTGCAACATTCCTGGCATGTCGGGCCCTACTTCTCGGTGGGAACATTGTATACGTCTATAACGATATATATCCGAGCCTAAGGCAACCTAACATGTCGAATGTAATATTTTACAACATTCCTGTCGTGTCGTCGCCTGCTTCTCGATGGGGACATTCTATGCGTCTATAACGTTGTATATCCTAACCTAAGGGAACCTAACATCTCGGGTGTAATATTTTAGAACATTCCTGCCGCGTCAGTCCCTATTTCTCGGTGGGATCATTATATACGTCTATAACGTTATATATCCTAGCCTAAGGCAACCTCACTTGTAGAATGTAATATTTTACAACATTCCTGGCGTGTCGTCGCCTACTTCTCTATGGGAATATTATATACATCTATAACGTTGTATATCCTAACCTAAGGCAACCTAACATCTCGGATGTAATATTTTACAACATTCCTGTCATGTCGGTCCCTACTTCTTGGTGGGAACATTGTATACGTCTATAACGATATATATCCTAGCCTAAGGCAACCTAACATGTCGAATGTAATATTTTACGACATTCCTGTCGTGTCGCCGCCTGCTTCACGATGGGGACATTATATACGTCTATAACGTTGTATATTCTAACCTAACGCAACCTAACATCTGGGATGTAATATTTTACAACATTGCTGGCGTGTCGTCGCCTACTTCTGGATGGGGACATTATATACATCTATAACGTCATATATCCTAACCTAAGGGAACCTAACATCTCGGGTGTAATATTTTACAACATTCCTGGCGTGTCGTCGCCTACTTCTCGATGGGGACATTATATACATCTATAACCTTGTATGTACTAACCTAACGCAACCTAACATCTGGGATGTAATATTTTACAACATTCCTGTCATGTCGGTCCCTACTTCTCGGTGGGAACATTGTATACGTCTATAACGATATATATCCTAGCCTAAGGCAACCTAACATGTCGAATGTAATATTTTACAACATTCCTGTCGTGTCGCCGCCTGCTTCACGATGGGGACATTATATACGTCTATAACGTTGTATATTCTAACCTAGCGCAACCTAACATCTGGGATGTAATATTTTACAACATTCCTGGCGTGTCGTCGCCTACTTCTGGATGGGGACATTATATACATCTATAACGTCATATATCCTAACCTAAGGGAACCTAACATCTCGGGTGTAATATTTTACAACATTCCTGGTGGGTCGTCGCCCGCTTCTCGATGGGGACATTATATACGTCTATAACGTTGAATATCCTAACCTAAAGCAACCTAACATCTGGGATGTAATATTTTACAAGATCCCTGGCATGTCGGTCCCCACGTCTCGGTGGGAACATTATATACGTCTATAACGATATATATCCTAACCTAAGGCAACCTAACATCTCGGATGTAATATTTTACAACATTCCTGGCATGTCGGTCCCTACTTCTCGGTGGAAACAATGTATACGTCTATAACGATATATATCCTAGCCTAAGGCAACCCAACATGTAGAATGTAATATTTTACAACATTCCTGGCGTGTCGTCGCCTACTTCTCGATGGGGACATTATATACATCTATAACGTTGTATATCCTAACCTAACGCAACCTAACATCTGGGATGTAATATTTTACAACATTCCTGGCATGTCGGTCCCTACTTCTCGGTGGGAACATTCTATACGTCTATAACGTTGTATATCCTAACCTAAGGGAACCTAACATCACGGGTGTAATGTTTTACAACATTGCTGACGCGTCGTCGCCTACTTCTCGATGGGGACATTATATACATCTATAACGTTGTATATCCTAACCTAAGGCTACCTAACACCTTGGATGTAATATTTTACAACATTCCTGTCATGTCGGTCCCTACTTCTCGGTGGGAACATTGTATACGTCTATAACGATATATATCCTAGCCTAAGGCAACCTAACATGTCGAATGTAATATTTTACAACATTCCTGTTGTGTCGTCGCCTGCTTCTCGATGGGGACATTATATACGTCTATAACGTTGTATATTCTAACCTAACGCAACCTAACATCTGGGATGTAATATTTTACAACATTCCTGGCGTGTCGTCGCCTACTTCTGGATGGGGACATTATATACATCTATAACGTCATATATCCTAACCTAAGGGAACCTAACATCTCGGGTGTAATATTTTACAACATTCCTGGCGTGTCGTCGCCTACTTCTCGATGGGGACATTATATACGTCTATAACGTTGTATATCCTAACCTAAGCCAACCTAACATCTCGGATGTAATATTTTACAACATTCCTGGCATGTCGGTCCCTACTTCTCGGTGGGAACATTGTATACGTCTATAGCGATATATATTCTATCCTAAGGCAACCTAACATGTCGAATGTAATATTTTACAACATTCCTGTCGTGTCGTCGCCTGCTTCTCGATGGGGACATTATATACGTCTATAACGTTGTATATTCTAACCTAACGCAACCTAACATCTCGGATGTAATATTTTGCAACATTCCTGGCATGTCGGGCCCTACTTCTCGGTGGGAACATTGTATACGTCTATAACGATATATATCCGAGCCTAAGGCAACCTAACATGTCGAATGTAATATTTTACAACATTCCTGTCGTGTCGTCGCCTGCTTCTCGATGGGGACATTCTATGCGTCTATAACGTTGTATATCCTAACCTAAGGGAACCTAACATCTCGGGTGTAATATTTTAGAACATTCCTGCCGCGTCAGTCCCTATTTCTCGGTGGGATCATTATATACGTCTATAACGTTATATATCCTAGCCTAAGGCAACCTCACTTGTAGAATGTAATATTTTACCACATTCCTGGCGTGTCGTCGCCTACTTCTCTATGGGAATATTATATACATCTATAACGTTGTATATCCTAACCTAAGGCAACCTAACATCTCGGATGTAATATTTTACAACATTCCTGTCATGTCGGTCCCTACTTCTTGGTGGGAACATTGTATACGTCTATAACGATATATATCCTAGCCTAAGGCAACCTAACATGTCGAATGTAATATTTTACGACATTCCTGTCGTGTCGCCGCCTGCTTCACGATGGGGACATTATATACGTCTATAACGTTGTATATTCTAACCTAACGCAACCTAACATCTGGGATGTAATATTTTACAACATTGCTGGCGTGTCGTCGCCTACTTCTGGATGGGGACATTATATACATCTATAACGTCATATATCCTAACCTAAGGGAACCTAACATCTCGGGTGTAATATTTTACAACATTCCTGGCGTGTCGTCGCCTACTTCTCGATGGGGACATTATATACATCTATAACCTTGTATGTACTAACCTAACGCAACCTAACATCTGGGATGTAATATTTTACAACATTCCTGTCATGTCGGTCCCTACTTCTCGGTGGGAACATTGTATACGTCTATAACGATATATATCCTAGCCTAAGGCAACCTAACATGTCGAATGTAATATTTTACAACATTCCTGTCGTGTCGCCGCCTGCTTCACGATGGGGACATTATATACGTCTATAACGTTGTATATTCTAACCTAGCGCAACCTAACATCTGGGATGTAATATTTTACAACATTCCTGGCGTGTCGTCGCCTACTTCTGGATGGGGACATTATATACATCTATAACGTCATATATCCTAACCTAAGGGAACCTAACATCTCGGGTGTAATATTTTACAACATTCCTGGTGGGTCGTCGCCCGCTTCTCGATGGGGACATTATATACGTCTATAACGTTGAATATCCTAACCTAAAGCAACCTAACATCTGGGATGTAATATTTTACGAGATCCCTGGCATGTCGGTCCCCACGTCTCGGTGGGAACATTATATACGTCTATAACGATATATATCCTAACCTAAGGCAGCCTAACATCTGGGATGTAATATTTTAAAACATTCCTGGCATGTCGGTCCCTACGTCTCGGTGGGAACATTATATACGTCTATAACGATATATATCCTAACCTAAGGCAACCTAACATATCGGATGTAATATTTTACAACATTCCTGGCGCTTCGGCTGCTACTTTTCGGTGGGAACATTATATACGTCTATAACGTTACATATCCTAACGTATGGCAAAATAACATCTCGGATGTTATATTTTACAACATTCCTAGCGTGTCGTCGCCTGCTTCTCGATGGGGACATTATATACGTCTATAACGTTGTATATTCTAACCTAACGCAACCTAACATCTGGGATGTAATATTTTACAACATTCCTGGCGTGTCGTCGCCTACTTCTGGGTGGGTACATTATATACATCTATAACGTCATATATCCTAACCTAAGGGAACCTAACATCTCGGGTGTAATATTTTACAACATTCCTGTCGTGTCGTCGCCTACTTCTCGATGGGGACATTATATACATCTATAACCTTGTATATACTAACCTAACGCAACCTAACATCTGGGATGTAATATTTTACAACATTCCTGGCATGTCGGTCCCTACGTCTCCGTGGGTATATTATATACGTCTATAACGTTGTATATCCTAACCTAACGCAACCTAACATCTGGGATGTAATATTTTACAACATTCCTGGCATGTCGGTCCCTACTTCTCGGTGGGAACATTGTATACGTCTATAACGATATATATCCTAGCCTAAGGCAACCTAACATGTCGAATGTAATATTTTACAACATTCCTGTCGTGTCGTCGCCTGCTTCTCGATGGGGACATTATATACGTCTATAACGTTGTATATTCTAACCTAACGCAACCTAACATCTGGGATGTAATATTTTACAACATTCCTGGCGTGTCGTCGCCTACTTCTGGATGGGGACATTATATACATCTATAACGTCATATATCCTAACCTAAGGGAACCTAACATCTCGGGTGTAATATTTTACAACATTCCTGGCGTGTCGTCGCCTACTTCTCGATGGGGACATTATATACGTCTATAACGTTGTATATCCTAACCTAAGGCAACCTAACATCTCGGATGTAATATTTTACAACATTCCTGGCATGTCGGTCCCTACTTCTCGGTGGGAACATTGTATACGTCTATAGCGATATATATTCTATCCTAAGGCAACCTAACATGTCGAATGTAATATTTTACAACATTCCTGTCGTGTCGTCGCCTGCTTCTCGATGGGGACATTATATACGTCTATAACGTTGTATATTCTAACCTAACGCAACCTAACATCTGGGATGTTATATTCTACAACATTCCTGGCGTGTCGTCGCCTACTTCTGGATGGGGACATTATATACATCTATAACGTCATATATCCTAACCTAAGGGAACCTAACATCTCGGGTGTAATATTTTACAACATTCCTGGCGTGTCGTCGCCTACTTCTCGATGGGGACATTATATACATCTATAAAGTTGTATATCCTAACCTAAGGCAACCTAACATCTCGGATGTAATATTTTACAACATTCCTGGCATGTCGGTCCCTACTTCTCGGTGGGAACATTGTATACGTCTATAACGATATATACCCTAGCCTAAGGCAACCTAACATGTCGAATGTAATATTTTACAACATTCCTGTCGTGTCGCCGCCTGCTTCACGATGGGGACATTATATACGTCTATAACGTTGTATATTCTAACCTAACGCAACCTAACATCTGGGATGTAATATTTTACAACATTCCTGGCGTGTCGTCGCCTACTTCTGGATGGGGACATTATATACATCTATAACGTCATATATCCTAACCTAAGGGAACCTAACATCTCGGGTGTAATATTTTACAACATTCCTGGCGTGTCGTCGCCTACTTCTCGATGGGGACATTATATACGTCTATAACGTTGTATATCCTAACCTAAGGCAACCTAACATCGCGGATGTAATATTTTACAACATTCCTGGCATGTCGGTCCCTACTTCTCGATGGGAACATTGTATACGTCTATAACGATATATATCCTAGCCTAAGGCAACCTAACATGTCGAATGTAATATTTTACAACATTCCTGTCGTGTCGCCGCCTGCTTCACGATGGGGACATTATATACGTCTACAACGTTGTATATTCTAACCTAACGCAACCTAACATCTGGGATGTAATATTTTACAACATTCCTGGCGTGTCGTCGCCTACTTCTGGATGGGGACATTATATACATCTATAACGTCATATATCCTAACCTAAGGGAACCTAACAACTCGGGTGTAATATTTTACAACATTCCTGGCGTGTCGTCCCCTACTTCTCGATGGGGACATTATATACATCTATAACCTTGTATATACTAACCTAAGCCAACCTAACATCTCGGATGTAATATTTTACAACATTCCTGGCATGTCGGTCCCTACTTCTCGGTGGGAACATTGTATACGTCTATAGCGATATATATTCTATCCTAAGGCAACCTAACATGTCGAATGTAATATTTTACAACATTCCTGTCGTGTCGTCGCCTGCTTCTCGATAGGGACATTATATACGTCTATAACGTTGTATATTCTAACCTAACGCAACCTAACATCTCGGATGTAATATTTTGCAACATTCCTGGCATGTCGGGCCCTACTTCTCGGTGGGAACATTGTATACGTCTATAACGATATATATCCGAGCCTAAGGCAACCTAACATGTCGAATGTAATATTTTACAACATTCCTGTCGTGTCGTCGCCTGCTTCTCGATGGGGACATTCTATGCGTCTATAACGTTGTATATCCTAACCTAAGGGAACCTAACATCTCGGGTGTAATGTTTAGAACATTCCTGCCGCGTCAGTCCCTATTTCTCGGTGGGATCATTATATACGTCTATAACGTTATATATCCTAGCCTAAGGCAACCTCACTTGTAGAATGTAATATTTTACAACATTCCTGGCGTGTCGTCGCCTACTTCTCTATGGGAATATTATATACATCTATAACGTTGTATATCCTAACCTAAGGCAACCTAACATCTCGGATGTAATATTTTACAACATTCCTGTCATGTCGGTCCCTACTTCTTGGTGGGAACATTGTATACGTCTATAACGATATATATCCTAGCCTAAGGCAACCTAACATGTCGAATGTAATATTTTACGACATTCCTGTCGTGTCGCCGCCTGCTTCACGATGGGGACATTATATACGTCTATAACGTTGTATATTCTAACCTAACGCAACCTAACATCTGGGATGTAATATTTTACAACATTGCTGGCGTGTCGTCGCCTACTTCTGGATGGGGACATTATATACATCTATAACGTCATATATCCTAACCTAAGGGAACCTAACATCTCGGGTGTAATATTTTACAACATTCCTGGCGTGTCGTCGCCTACTTCTCGATGGGGACATTATATACATCTATAACCTTGTATGTACTAACCTAACGCAACCTAACATCTGGGATGTAATATTTTACAACATTCCTGTCATGTCGGTCCCTACTTCTCGGTGGGAACATTGTATACGTCTATAACGATATATATCCTAGCCTAAGGCAACCTAACATGTCGAATGTAATATTTTACAACATTCCTGTTGTGTCGTCGCCTGCTTCTCGATGGGGACATTATATACGTCTATAACGTTGTATATTCTAACCTAACGCAACCTAACATCTGGGATGTAATATTTTACAACATTCCTGGCGTGTCGTCGCCTACTTCTGGATGGGGACATTATATACATCTATAACGTCATATATCCTAACCTAAGGGAACCTAACATCTCGGGTGTAATATTTTACAACATTCCTGGCGTGTCGTCGCCTACTTCTCGATGGGGACATTATATACGTCTATAACGTTGTATATCCTAACCTAAGCCAACCTAACATCTCGGATGTAATATTTTACAACATTCCTGGCATGTCGGTCCCTACTTCTCGGTGGGAACATTGTATACGTCTATAGCGATATATATTCTATCCTAAGGCAACCTAACATGTCGAATGTAATATTTTACAACATTCCTGTCGTGTCGTCGCCTGCTTCTCGATGGGGACATTATATACGTCTATAACGTTGTATATTCTAACCTAACGCAACCTGACATCTCGGATGTAATATTTTGCAACATTCCTGGCATGTCGGGCCCTACTTCTCGGTGGGAACATTGTATACGTCTATAACGATATATATCCGAGCCTAAGGCAACCTAACATGTCGAATGTAATATTTTACAACATTCCTGTCGTGTCGTCGCCTGCTTCTCGATGGGGACATTCTATGCGTCTATAACGTTGTATATCCTAACCTAAGGGAACCTAACATCTCGGGTGTAATATTTTAGAACATTCCTGCCGCGTCAGTCCCTATTTCTCGGTGGGATCATTATATACGTCTATAACGTTATATATCCTAGCCTAAGGCAACCTCACTTGTAGAATGTAATATTTTACAACATTCCTGGCGTGTCGTCGCCTACTTCTCTATGGGAATATTATATACATCTATAACGTTGTATATCCTAACCTAAGGCAACCTAACATCTCGGATGTAATATTTTACAACATTCCTGTCATGTCGGTCCCTACTTCTTGGTGGGAACATTGTATACGTCTATAACGATATATATCCTAGCCTAAGGCAACCTAACATGTCGAATGTAATATTTTACGACATTCCTGTCGTGTCGCCGCCTGCTTCACGATGGGGACATTATATACGTCTATAACGTTGTATATTCTAACCTAACGCAACCTAACATCTGGGAAGTAATATTTTACAACATTGCTGGCGTGTCGTCGCCTACTTCTGGATGGGGACATTATATACATCTATAACGTCATATATCCTAACCTAAGGGAACCTAACATCTCGGGTGTAATATTTTACAACATTCCTGGCGTGTCGTCGCCTACTTCTCGATGGGGACATTATATACATCTATAACCTTGTATGTACTAACCTAACGCAACCTAACATCTGGGATGTAATATTTTACAACATTCCTGTCATGTCGGTCCCTACTTCTCGGTGGGAACATTGTATACGTCTATAACGATATATATCCTAGCCTAAGGCAACCTAACATGTCGAATGTAATATTTTACAACATTCCTGTCGTGTCGCCGCCTGCTTCACGATGGGGACATTATATACGTCTATAACGTTGTATATTCTAACCTAGCGCAACCTAACATCTGGGATGTAATATTTTACAACATTCCTGGCGTGTCGTCGCCTACTTCTGGATGGGGACATTATATACATCTATAACGTCATATATCCTAACCTAAGGGAACCTAACATCTCGGGTGTAATATTTTACAACATTCCTGGTGGGTCGTCGCCCGCTTCTCGATGGGGACATTATATACGTCTATAACGTTGAATATCCTAACCTAAAGCAACCTAACATCTGGGATGTAATATTTTACGAGATCCCTGGCATGTCGGTCCCCACGTCTCGGTGGGAACATTATATACGTCTATAACGATATATATCCTAACCTAAGGCAGCCTAACATCTGGGATGTAATATTTTAAAACATTCCTGGCATGTCGGTCCCTACGTCTCGGTGGGAACATTATATACGTCTATAACGATATATATCCTAACCTAAGGCAACCTAACATATCGGATGTAATATTTTACAACATTCCTGGCGCTTCGGCTGCTACTTTTCGGTGGGAACATTATATACGTCTATAACGTTACATATCCTAACGTATGGCAAAATAACATCTCGGATGTTATATTTTACAACATTCCTAGCGTGTCGTCGCCTGCTTCTCGATGGGGACATTATATACGTCTATAACGTTGTATATTCTAACCTAACGCAACCTAACATCTGGGATGTAATATTTTACAACATTCCTGGCGTGTCGTCGCCTACTTCTGGATGGGTACATTATATACATCTATAACGTCATATATCCTAACCTAAGGGAACCTAACATCTCGGGTGTAATATTTTACAACATTCCTGTCGTGTCGTCGCCTACTTCTCGATGGGGACATTATATACATCTATAACCTTGTATATACTAACCTAACGCAACCTAACATCTGGGATGTAATATTTTACAACATTCCTGGCATGTCGGTCCCTACGTCTCCGTGGGTATATTATATACGTCTATAACGTTGTATATCCTAACCTAACGCAACCTAACATCTGGGATGTAATATTTTACAACATTCCTGGCATGTCGGTCCCTACTTCTCGGTGGGAACATTGTATACGTCTATAACGATATATATCCTAGCCTAAGGCAACCTAACATGTCGAATGTAATATTTTACAACATTCCTGTCGTGTCGCCGCCTGCTTCACGATGGGGACATTATATACGTCTATAACGTTGTATATTCTAACCTAACGCAACCTAACATCTGGGATGTAATATTTTACAACATTCCTGGCGTGTCGTCGCCTACTTCTGGATGGGGACATTATATACATCTATAACGTCATATATCCTAACCTAAGGGAACCTAACATCTCGGGTGTAATATTTTACAACATTCCTGGCGTGTCGTCGCCTACTTCTCGATGGGGACATTATATACGTCTATAACGTTGTATATCCTAACCTAAGGCAACCTAACATCGCGGATGTAATATTTTACAACATTCCTGGCATGTCGGTCCCTACTTCTCGATGGGAACATTGTATACGTCTATAACGATATATATCCTAGCCTAAGGCAACCTAACATGTCGAATGTAATATTTTACAACATTCCTGTCGTGTCGCCGCCTGCTTCACGATGGGGACATTATATACGTCTATAACGTTGTATATTCTAACCTAACGCAACCTAACATCTGGGATGTAATATTTTACAACATTCCTGGCGTGTCGTCGCCTACTTCTGGATGGGGACATTATATACATCTATAACGTCATATATCCTAACCTAAGGGAACCTAACAACTCGGGTGTAATATTTTACAACATTCCTGGCGTGTCGTCCCCTACTTCTCGATGGGGACATTATATACATCTATAACCTTGTATATACTAACCTAACGCAACCTAACATCTGGGATGTAATATTTTACAACATTCCTGGCATGTCGGTCCCTACGTCTCCGTGGATACATTATATACGTCTATAACGTTGTATATCCTAACCTAACGCAACCTAACATCTGGGATGTAATATTTTACAACATTCCTGGCGCTTCGGCTGCTACTTTTCGGTGGGAACATTATATACGTCTATAACGTTACATATCCTAACGTATGGCAACATAACATCTCGGATGTTATATTTTACAACATTCCTGGCGTGTCGTCGCCTGCTTCTAGATGGGGACTTTATGTACGTCTAGAACGTTGTATATCCTAAGCTAACGCAACCTAACATCTGGGATGTAATATTTTACAACATTCCTGGCATGTCGGTCCCTACGTCTCGGTGGGAACGTTATATACGTCTATAACGATATATATCCTAACCTAAGGGAACCTTACATCTCGGATGTAATATTTTACAACATTCCTGGCATGTCGGTCCCTACTTCTCGGTGGGAACAATGTATACGTCTATAACGATATATATCCTAGCCTAAGGCAACCCAACATGTAGAATGTAATATTTTACAACATTCCTGTCGTGTCGCCGCCTGCCTCTCGATGGGGACATTATATACGTCTATAAAGTTGTATATTCTAACCTAACGCAACCTAACATCTGGGATGTTGTATTTTACAACATTCCTGGCGTGTCGTCGCCTACTTCTGGATGGGGCATTATATACATCTATAACGTCATATATCCTAACCTAAGGGAACCTAACATCTCGGGTGTAATATTTTACAACATTCCTGGCGTGTCGTCGCCTACTTCTCGATGGGGACATTATATACATCTATAACCTTGTATATACTAACCTAACGCAACCTAACATCTGGAATGTAATATTTTACAATATTCCTGGCATGTCGGTCCCTACGTCTCCGTGGGTACATTATATAGGTCTATAACGTTGTATATCCTAACCTAACGCAACCTAACATCTGGGATGTAATATTTTAAAACATTCCTGGCATGTCGGTCCCTACGTCTCGGTGGGAACATTATATACGTCTATAACGATACATATCCTAACCTAAGGCAACCTAACATCTCGGATGTAATATTTTACAACATTCCTGGCGCTTCGGCTGCTACTTTTCGGTGGGAACATTATATACGTCTATAACGTTACATATCCTAACGTATGGCAACATAACAACTCGGATGTTATATTTTACATCATTCCTGGCCTGTCGTCGCCTGCTTCTCGATGGGGACTTTATGTACTTCTATAACGTTGTATATCCTAACCTAACGCAACCTAACATCTGGGATGTAATATTTTAAAACATTCCTGGCATGTCGGTCCCCACGTCTCGGTGGGAACATTCTATACGTCTATAACGATATATATCCTAACCTAAGGCAACCTAACATTTCGGATGTAATATTTTACAACATTCCTGGCATGTCGGTCCCTACTTCTCGGTGGAAACAATGTATACGTCTATAACGATATATATCCTAGCCTAAGGCAACCCAACATGTAGAATGTAATATTTTACAACAATCCTGGCGTGTCGTCGCCTACTTCTCGATGGGGACATTATATACATCTATAACGTTGTATATCCTAACCTAAGGCAACCTAACATCTCGGATGTAATATTTTGCAACATTCCTGGCATGTCGGGCCCTACTTCTCGGTGGGAACATTGTATACGTCTATAACGATATATATCCGAGCCTAAGGCAACCTAACATGTCGAATGTAATATTTTACAACATTCCTGTCGTGTCGTCGCCTGCTTCTCGATGGGGACATTCTATGCGTCTATAACGTTGTATATCCTAACCTAAGGGAACCTAACATCTCGGGTGTAATATTTTAGAACATTCCTGCCGCGTCAGTCCCTATTTCTCGGTGGGATCATTATATACGTCTATAACGTTATATATCCTAGCCTAAGGCAACCTCACTTGTAGAATGTAATATTTTACAACATTCCTGGCGTGTCGTCGCCTACTTCTCTATGGGAACATTATATACATCTATAACGTTGTATATCCTAACCTAAGGCAACCTAACATCTCGGATGTAATATTTTACAACATTCCTGTCATGTCGGTCCCTACTTCTTGGTGGGAACATTGTATACGTCTATAACGATATATATCCTAGCCTAAGGCAACCTAACATGTCGAATGTAATATTTTACAACATTCCTGTCGTGTCGCCGCCTGCTTCACGATGGGGACATTATATACGTCTATAACGTTGTATATTCTAACCTAAGGGAACATAACATCTCGGGTGTAATATTTTACAACATTCCTGACTCATCGGCCCCTATTTTTAGGTGGGAACATTATATACGTCTATAACGCTATATATCCTAACCTAACGCAACCTAACATTTGGGATGCAATATTTTACAACATTCCTGGCATGTCGGTGCCTACGTCTCGGTGGGAACGTTATATACGTCTATAACGATATATGTCCCAACCTAAGGCAACCTAACACCTCGGATGTAATAGTTGACAACATTCCTGGCGTGTCGGCCCGTACTTCTCGGTGGTAACATTACATACGTCTATAACGTTATATATCCTAGCCTAAGGCAACCTAACATGTCGAATGTAATATTTTACTACATTCCTAGCGTGTCGTCCCCTGCTTCTCGATGGGGACATTATATACGTCTATAACGTTGTACATCCTAACCTAACGCAACCTAACATCTCGAATGTAATATTTTACAACATTCTTGGCATGTCGGACCCTACATCTCGGTGGGAACATACTATACGTCTATAAAGTTGTATATCCTAACCTAAGGGAACATAACATCTCGGGTGTAATATTTTACAACATTCCTGACTCATCGGCCCCTATTTTTAGGTGGGAACATTATATACGTCTATAACGCTATATATCCTAACCTAACGCAACCTAGCATCTCGGATGTAATATTTTACAACATTCCTGGCATGTCGGTCCCTACATCTCGGTGGGAACATACTATACGTCTATAAAGTTGTATATCCTAACCTAAAGGAACCTAACATCTCGGGTGTAATATTTTACAACATTCCTGACTCGTCGGCCCCTATTTTTAGGTGGGAACATTATATACGTCTATAACGCTATATATCCTAGCCTGAGGCAACCTAAGATGTCGAATGTAATATTTTACAACATTCTGGCGTGTCGTCGCCTGCTTCTCGATGGGGAGATTATATACGTCTATAACTTTGTATATCCTAACCTAACGCAACCTAAGATTTGGGATGTAATATTTTACAACATTCCTTGCATGTCGGTGCCTACGTCTCGGTGGGAACATTATATACGTCTATAACGTTATATATCCTAGCCTAAGGCCACCTAACATGTCGAATGTAATATTTTACAACATTCCTGACGCGACGGCCCCTATTTTTCGGTGGGAACATTATATATGTCTATAACGTTATATATCCTAGTCTAAGGCAACCTAACATGTCGAATGTAATATTTTACAACATTCCTGGCGTGTCGTCGCCTACTTCTCGATGGGGACATTATATACATCTATAACCTTGTATATCCTAACCTAAGGCAACCTAACATGTCGAATGTAATATTTTACATCATTCCTGGCGTGTCGTCGCCTGCTTCTCGATGGGAACATTATATACGTCTATAAGGTTGTGTATCCTAACCTAACGCAACCTAACATCTGGGATGTAATATTCCTGGCGTGTCGTCGCCTACTTCTGGATGGGGAGATTATATACGTCTATAACGTTATATATCCTAACCTAAGGCAACCTAACATCTCGGATGTAATAGTTGACAACATTTCTGTCGTGTCCGCCCGTACTTCTCGGTGGGAACATTATATACGTCTATAACGTTATATATCCTAGCCTAAGGCCACATAACATGTCTAATGTAATATTTTACAACATTCCTGGCGTGTCGTCGCCTGCTTCTCGATGGGGACATTATATACGTCTATAACGTTGTATATCCTAACCTAACGCAACCTAACATCTCGGACGTAATATTTTACAACATTCCTGGCATGTCGGTCCCTACATCTCGGTGGGAACATACTATACGTCTATAAAGTTGTATACCCTAACCTAAGGGAACCTAACATCTCGGGTGTAATATTTTACAACATTCCTGACTCGTCGGCCCCTATTTTTAGGTGGGAACATTATATACGTCTATAACGCTATATATCCTAGCCTAAGGCAACCTAAGATGTCGAATGTAATATTTTACAACATTCTGGCGTGTCGTCGCCTGCTTCTCGATGGGGAGATTATATACGTCTATAACTTAGTATATCCTACCCCAGCGCAACCTAAGATTTGGGATGTAATATTTTACAACATTCCTTGCATGTCGGTGCCTACGTCTCGGTGGGAACATTATATACGTCTATAACGTTATATATCCTAGCCTAAGGCCACCTAACATGTCGAATGTAATATTTTACAACATTCCTGACGCGTAGGCCCCTATTTTTCGGTGGGAACATTACATACGTCTATAACGTTATATATCCTAGTCTAAGGCAACCTGACATGTCGAATGTAATATTTTACAACACTCCTGTCGTGTCGTGGCCTGCTTCTCGATGGGGACATTATATACGTCTATAACGTTGTATATCCTAACCTAACGCAACCTAACATCTCGGACGTAATATTTTACAACATTCCTGGCATGTCGGTCCCTACATCTCGGTGGGAACATACTATACGTCTATAAAGTTGTATATCCTAACCTAAGGGAACCTAACATCTCGGGTGTAATATTTTACAACATTCCTGACTCGTCGGCCCCTATTTTTAGGTGGGAACATTATATACGTCTATAACGCTATATATCCTAGCCTAAGGCAACCTAAGATGTCGAATGTAATATTTTACAACATTCTGGCGTGTCGTCGCCTGCTTCTCGATGGGGAGATTATATACGTCTATAACTTAGTATATCCTACCCCAGCGCAACCTAAGATTTGGGATGTAATATTTTACAACATTCCTTGCATGTCGGTGCCTACGTCTCGGTGGGAACATTATATACGTCTATAACGTTATATATCCTAGCCTAAGGCCACCTAACATGTCGAATGTAATATTTTACAACATTCCTGACGCGTAGGCCCCTATTTTTCGGTGGGAACATTACATACGTCTATAACGTTATATATCCTAGTCTAAGGCAACCTGACATGTCGAATGTAATATTTTACAACACTCCTGTCGTGTAGTCGCCTACTTCTGGATGGGGACATTATATACATCTATAACTTTGTATATCCTAACCTAAGGCAGCCTAACATCTCGGATGTAATATTTTACAACATTCCTGGCATGTCGGTCCCTACATCTCGGTGGGAACATACTATACGTCTATAACGTTGTATATCCTAACCTAAGGGAACCTAACATCTCGGGTGTAATATTTTACAACATTCCTGACGCGTCGGCCCCTATTTTTCGGTGGGAACATTATATACGTCTATAACGTTATATATCCTAGCCTAAGGCAACCTAAGATGTCGAATGTAATATTTTACAACATTCCTGGCGTGTCGTCGCCTACTTCACGATGGGGACATTATATACATCTATAACATTGTATATCCTAACCTAAGGCAACCTAACATCTCGGATGTAATATTTTACAACATTCTGGCGTGTCGTCGCCTGCTTCTCGATGGGGAGATTATATACGTCTATAACGTTGTATGTCCTAACCTAACGCAACCTAACATTTGGGATGCAATATTTTACAACATTCCTGGCATGTCGGTGCCTACGTCTCGGTGGGAACATTATATACGTCTATAACGATATATGTCCCAACCTAAGGCAACCTAACACCTCGGATGTAATAGTTGACAACATTCCTGGCGTCTAGGCTCGTACTTCTCGGTGGGAACATTGTATACGTCTATAACGTTATATATCCTAGCCTAAGGCCACCTAACATGTCGAATGTAATATTTTACAACATTCCTGACGCGTCGGCCCCTATTTTTCGGTGGGAACATTACATACGTCTATAACGTTATATATCCTAGTCTAAGGCAACCTGACATGTCGAATGTAATATTTTACAACACTCCTGTCGTGTAGTCGCCTACTTCTGGATGGGGACATTATATACATCTATAACTTTGTATATCCTAACCTAAGGCAGCCTAACATCTCGGATGTAATATTTTACAACATTCCTGGCATGTCGGTCCCTACATCTCGGTGGGAACATACTATACGTCTATAACGTTGTATATCCTAACCTAAGGGAACCTAACATCTCGGGTGTAATATTTTACAACATTCCTGACGCGTCGGCCCCTATTTTTCGGTGGGAACATTATATACGTCTATAACGTTATATATCCTAGCCTAAGGCAACCAAAGATGTCGAATGTAATATTTTACAACATTCCTGGCGTGTCGTCGCCTACTTCACGATGGGGACATTATATACATCTATAACATTGTATATCCTAACCTAAGGCAACCTAACATCTCGGATGTAATATTTTACAACATTCTGGCGTGTCGTCGCCTGCTTCTCGATGGGGAGATTATATACGTCTATAACGTTGTATGTCCTAACCTAACGCAACCTAACATTTGGGATGCAATATTTTACAACATTCCTGGCATGTCGGTGCCTACGTCTCGGTGGGAACATTATATACGTCTATAACGATATATGTCCCAACCTAAGGCAACCTAACACCTCGGATGTAATAGTTGACAACATTCCTGGCGTCTAGGCACGTACTTCTCGGTGGGAACATTGTATACGTCTATAACGTTATATATCCTAGCCTAAGGCAACCTAACGTGTCGAATGTAATATTTTACAACATTCCTGGCGTGTCGTCCCCTGCTTCTCGATGGGGACATTATATACGTCTATAACGTTGTACATCCTAACCTAACGCAACCTAACATCTCGGATGTAATATTTTACAACATTCCTGGCATGTCGGTCCGTACATCTCGGTGGGAACATACTATACGTCTATAACGATATATATCCAAACCGAAGGGAACCTAACATCTCGGATGTAATATTTTACAACATTCCTGGCGTGTCGTCGCCTGCTTCTCGATGGGGACGTTATATACGTCTATAACGTTGTATATCCTAACCTAACGCAACCTAACATCTCGGATGTAATATTTTACAACATTCTTGGCATGTCGGACCCTACATATCGGTGGGAACATACTATACGTCTATAAAGTTGTATATCCTAACCTAAGGGAACATAACATCTCGGGTGTAATATTTTACAACATTCCTGACTCATCGGCCCCTATTTTTAGGTGGGAACATTATATACGTCTATAACGCTATATATCCTAACCTAACGCAACCTAACATTTGGGATGCAATATTTTACAACATTCCTGGCATGTCGGTGCCTACGTCTCGGTGGGAACATTATATACGTCTATAACGATATATGTCCCAACCTAAGGCAACCTAACACCTCGGATGTAATAGTTGACAACATTCCTGGCGTCTAGGCTCGTACTTCTCGGTGGGAACATTGTATACGTCTATAACGATATATATCCAAACCGAAGGGAACCTAACATCTCGGATGTAATATTTTACAACATTCCTGGCGTGTCGTCGCCTGCTTCTCGATGGGGACGTTATATACGTCTATAACGTTGTATATCCTAACCTAACGCAACCTAACATCTCGGATGTAATATTTTACAACATTCTTGGCATGTCGGACCCTACATATCGGTGGGAACATACTATACGTCTATAAAGTTGTATATCCTAACCTAAGGGAACATAACATCTCGGGTGTAATATTTTACAACATTCCTGACTCATCGGCCCCTATTTTTAGGTGGGAACATTATATACGTCTATAACGCTATATATCCTAACCTAACGCAACCTAACATTTGGGATGCAATATTTTACAACATTCCTGGCATGTCGGTGCCTACGTCTCGGTGGGAACATTATATACGTCTATAACGATATATGTCCCAACCTAAGGCAACCTAACACCTCGGATGTAATAGTTGACAACATTCCTGGCGTCTAGGCTCGTACTTCTCGGTGGGAACATTGTATACGTCTATAACGTTATATATCCTAGCCTAAGGCGACCTAACATGTCGAATGTAATATTTTACATCATTCCTGGCGTGTCGTCGCCTGCTTCTCGATGGGAACATTATATACGTCTATAACGTTGTGTATCCTAACCTAACGCAACCTAACATCTGAGATGTAATATTCCTGGCGTGTCGTCGCCTACTTCTGGATGGGGAGATTATATACGTCTATAACGTTATATATCCTAACCTAAGGCAACCTAACATCTCGGATGTAATAGTTGACAACATTTCTGTCGTGTCCGCCCGTACTTCTCGGTGGGAACATTATATACGTCTATAACGTTATATATCCTAGCCTAAGGCCACATAACATGTCTAATGTAATATTTTACAACATTCCTGGCGTGTCGTCGCCTGCTTCTCGATGGGGACATTATATACGTCTATAACGTTGTATATCCTAACCTAAAGCAACCTAACATCTGGGATGTAATATTTTTTACAAGATTCCTGGCATGTCGGTGCCTACGTCTCGGTGGGAACATTATATACGTCTATAACGTTATATATCCTAGCCTAAGGCCACCTAACATGTCGAATGTAATATTTTACAACATTCCTGACGCGTCGGCCCCTATTTTTCGGTGGGAACATTACATACGTCTATAACGTTATATATCCTAGTCTAAGGCAACCTGACATGTCGAATGTAATATTTTACAACACTCCTGTCGTGTAGTCGCCTACTTCTGGATGGGGACATTATATACATCTATAACTTTGTATATCCTAACCTAAGGCAGCCTAACATCTCGGATGTAATATTTTACAACATTCCTGGCATGTCGGTCCCTACATCTCGGTGGGAACATACTATACGTCTATAACGTTATATATCCTAGCCTAAGGCAACCTAAGATGTCGAATGTAATATTTTACAACATTCCTGGCGTGTCGTCGCCTACTTCACGATGGGGACATTATATACATCTATAACATTGTATATCCTAACCTAAGGCAACCTAACATCTCGGATGTAATATTTTACAACATTCTGGCGTGTCGTCGCCTGCTTCTCGATGGGGAGATTATATACGTCTATAACGTTGTATATCCTAACCTAACGCAACCTAACATTTGGGATGCAATATTTTACAACATTCCTGGCATGTCGGTCCCCAAGTCTCGGTAGGAACATTATATACGTCTATAACGATATATATCCAAACCGAAGGGAACCTAACATCTCGGATGTAATATTTTACAACATTCTTGGCATGTCGGACCCTACATATCGGTGGGAACATACTATACGTCTATAAAGTTGTATATCCTAACCTAAGGGAACATAACATCTCGGGTGTAATATTTTACAACATTCCTGACTCATCGGCCCCTATTTTTAGGTGGGAACATTATATACGTCTATAACGCTATATATCCTAACCTAACGCAACCTAACATTTGGGATGCAATATTTTACAACATTCCTGGCATGTCGGTGCCTACGTCTCGGTGGGAACATTATATACGTCTATAACGATATATGTCCCAACCTAAGGCAACCTAACACCTCGGATGTAATAGTTGACAACATTCCTGGCGTCTAGGCTCGTACTTCTCGGTGGGAACATTGTATACGTCTATAACGTTATATATCCTAGCCTAAGGCGACCTAACATGTCTAATGTAATATTTTACAACATTCCTGGCGTGTCGTCGCCTGCTTCTCGATGGGGACATTATATACGTCTATAACGTTGTATATCCTAACCTAAAGCAACCTAACATCTGGGATGTAATATTTTTTACAAGATTCCTGGCATGTCGGTGCCTACGTCTCGGTGGGAACATTATATACGTCTATAACGTTATATATCCTAGCCTAAGGCCACCTAACATGTCGAATGTAATATTTTACAACATTCCTGACGCGTCGGCCCCTATTTTTCGGTGGGAACATTACATACGTCTATAACGTTATATATCCTAGTCTAAGGCAACCTGACATGTCGAATGTAATATTTTACAACACTCCTGTCGTGTAGTCGCCTACTTCTGGATGGGGACATTATATACATCTATAACTTTGTATATCCTAACCTAAGGCAGCCTAACATCTCGGATGTAATATTTTACAACATTCCTGGCATGTCGGTCCCTACATCTCGGTGGGAACATACTATACGTCTATAATGTTGTATATCCTAACCTAAGGGAACCTAACATCTCGGGTGTAATATTTTACAACATTCCTGACGCGTCGGCCCCTATTTTTCGGTGGGAACATTATATACGTCTATAACGTTATATATCCTAGCCTAAGGCAACCTAAGATGTCGAATGTAATATTTTGCAACATTCCTGGCGTGTCGTCGCCTACTTCACGATGGGGACATTATATACATCTATAACATTGTATATCCTAACCTAAGGCAACCTAACATCTCGGATGTAATATTTTACAACATTCTGGCGTGGCGTCGCCTGCTTCTCGATGGGGAGATTATATACGTCTATAACGTTGTATGTCCTAACCTAACGCAACCTAACATTTGGGATGCAATATTTTACAACATTCCTGGCATGTCGGTGCCTACGTCTCGGTGGGAACATTATATACGTCTATAACGATATATGTCCCAACCTAAGGCAACCTAACACCTCGGATGTAATAGTTGACAACATTCCTGGCGTCTAGGCACGTACTTCTCGGTGGGAACATTGTATACGTCTATAACGTTATATATCCTAGCCTAAGGCAACCTAACGTGTCGAATGTAATATTTTACAACATTCCTGGCGTGTCGTCCCCTGCTTCTCGATGGGGACATTATATACGTCTATAACGTTGTACATCCTAACCTAACGCAACCTAACATCTCGGATGTAATATTTTACAACATTCCTGGCATGTCGGTCCGTACATCTCGGTCGGAACATACTATACGTCTATAACGATATATATCCAAACCGAAGGGAACCTAACATCTCGGATGTAATATTTTACAACATTCCTGGCGTGTCGTCGCCTGCTTCTCGATGGGGACGTTATATACGTCTATATCGTTGTATATCCTAACCTAACGCAACCTAACATCTCGGATGTAATATTTTACAACATTCTTGGCATGTCGGACCCTACATCTCGGTGGGAACATACTATACGTCTATAAAGTTGTATATCCTAACCTAAGGGAACATAACATCTCGGATGTAATATTTTACAACATTCCTGACTCATCGGCCCCTATTTTTAGGTGGGAACATTATATACGTCTATAACGCTATATATCCTAACCTAACGCAACCTAACATTTGGGATGCAATATTTTACAACATTCCTGGCATGTCGGTGCCTACGTCTCGGTGGGAACATTATATACGTCTATAACGATATATGTCCCAACCTAAGGCAACCTAACACCTCGGATGTAATAGTTGACAACATTCCTGGCGTCTAGGCACGTACTTCTCGGTGGGAACATTGTATACGTCTATAACGTTATATATCCTAGCCTAAGGCAACCTAACGTGTCGAATGTAATATTTTACAACATTCCTGGCGTGTCGTCCCCTGCTTCTCGATGGGGACATTATATACGTCTATAACGTTGTACATCCTAACCTAACGCAACCTAACATCTCGGATGTAATATTTTACAACATTCCTGGCATGTCGGTCCGTACATCTCGGTCGGAACATACTATACGTCTATAACGATATATATCCAAACCGAAGGGAACCTAACATCTCGGATGTAATATTTTACAACATTCCTGGCGTGTCGTCGCCTGCTTCTCGATGGGGACGTTATATACGTCTATATCGTTGTATATCCTAACCTAACGCAACCTAACATCTCGGATGTAATATTTTACAACATTCTTGGCATGTCGGACCCTACATCTCGGTGGGAACATACTATACGTCTATAAAGTTGTATATCCTAACCTAAGGGAACATAACATCTCGGGTGTAATATTTTACAACATTCCTGACTCATCGGCCCCTATTTTTAGGTGGGAACATTATATACGTCTATAACGCTATATATCCTAACCTAACGCAACCTAACATTTGGGATGCAATATTTTACAACATTCCTGGCATGTCGGTGCCTACGTCTCGGTGGGAACATTATATACGTCTATAACGATATATGTCCCAACCTAAGGCAACCTAACACCTCGGATGTAATAGTTGACAACATTCCTGGCGTCTAGGCTCGTACTTCTCGGTGGGAACATTGTATACGTCTATAACGTTATATATCCTAGCCTAAGGCGACCTAACATGTCGAATGTAATATTTTACATCATTCCTGGCGTGTCGTCGCCTGCTTCTCGATGGGAACATTATATACGTCTATAACGTTGTGTATCCTAACCTAACGCAACCTAACATCTGAGATGTAATATTCCTGGCGTGTCGTCGCCTACTTCTGGATGGGGAGATTATATACGTCTATAACGTTATATATCCTAACCTAAGGCAACCTAAGATCTCGGATGTAATAGTTGACAACATTTCTGTCGTGTCCGCCCGTACTTCTCGGTGGGAACATTATATACGTCTATAACGTTATATATCCTAGCCTAAGGCCACATAACATGTCTAATGTAATATTTTACAACATTCCTGGCGTGTCGTCGCCTGCTTCTCGATGGGGACATTATATACGTCTATAACGTTGTATATCCTAACCTAAAGCAACCTAACATCTGGGATGTAATATTTTTTACAAGATTCCTGGCATGTCGGTGCCTACGTCTCGGTGGGAACATTATATACGTCTATAACGTTATATATCCTAGCCTAAGGCCACCTAACATGTCGAATGTAATATTTTACAACATTCCTGACGCGTCGGCCCCTATTTTTCGGTGGGAACATTACATACGTCTATAACGTTATATATCCTAGTCTAAGGCAACCTGACATGTCGAATGTAATATTTTACAACACTCCTGTCGTGTAGTCGCCTACTTCTGGATGGGGACATTATATACATCTATAACTTTGTATATCCTAACCTAAGGCAGCCTAACATCTCGGATGTAATATTTTACAACATTCCTGGCATGTCGGTCCCTACATCTCGGTGGGAACATACTATACGTCTATAACGTTGTATATCCTAACCTAAGGGAACCTAACATCTCGGGTGTAATATTTTACAACATTCCTGACGCGTCGGCCCCTATTTTTCGGTGGGAACATTATATACGTCTATAACGTTATATATCCTAGCCTAAGGCAACCTAAGATGTCGAATGTAATATTTTACAACATTCCTGGCGTGTGGTCGCCTACTTCACGATGGGGACATTATATACATCTATAACATTGTATATCCTAACCTAAGGCAACCTAACATCTCGGATGTAATATTTTACAACATTCTGGCGTGTCGTCGCCTGCTTCTCGATGGGGAGATTATATACGTCTATAACGTTGTATATCCTAACCTAACGCAACCTAACATTTGGGATGCAATATTTTACAACATTCCTGGCATGTCGGTCCCCAAGTCTCGGTAGGAACATTATATACGTCTATAACGATATATATCCAAACCGAAGGGAACCTAACATCTCGGATGTAATATTTTACAACATTCCTGGCGTGTCGTCGCCTGCTTCTCGATGGGGACATTATATACGTCTATAACGTTGTATATCATAACCTAACGCAACCTAACATCTTGGATGTAATATTTTACAACATTCTTGGCATGTCGGACCCTACATCTCGGTGGGAACATACTATACGTCTATAAAGTTGTATATCCTAACCTAAGGGAACATAACATCTCGGGTGTAATATTTTACAACATTCCTGACTCATCGGCCCCTATTTTTAGGTGGGAACATTATATACGTCTATAACGCTATATATCCTAGCCTAAGGCAACCTAAGATGTCGAATGTAATATTTTACAACATTCTGGCGTGTCGTCGCCTGCTTCTCGATGGGGAGATTATATACGTCTATAACTTTGTATATCCTAACCTAACGCAACCTAAGGTTTGGGATGTAATATTTTACAACATTCCTTGCATGTCGGTGCCTACGTCTCGGTGGGAACATTATATACGTCTATAACGTTATATATCCTAGCCTAAGGCCACCTAACATGTCGAATGTAATATTTTACAACATTCCTGACGCGTCGGCCCCTATTTTTCGGTCGGAACATTACATACGTCTATAACGTTATATATCCTAGTCTAAGGCAACCTGACATGTCGAATGTAATATTTTACAACACTCCTGTCGTGTAGTCGCCTACTTCTGGATGGGGACATTATATACATCTATAACTTTGTATATCCTAACCTAAGGCAGCCTAACATCTCGGATGTAATATTTTACAACATTCCTGGCATGTCGGTCCCTACATCTCGGTGGGAACATACTATACGTCTATAACGTTGTATATCCTAACCTAAGGGAACCTAACATCTCGGGTGTAATATTTTACAACATTCCTGACGCGTCGGCCCCTATTTTTCGGTGGGAACATTATATACGTCTATAACGTTATATATCCTAGCCTAAGGCAACCTAAGATGTCGAATGTAATATTTTACAACATTCCTGGCGTGTCGTCGCCTACTTCACGATGGGGACATTATATACATCTATAACATTGTATATCCTAACCTAAGGCAACCTAACATCTCGGATGTAATATTTTACAACATTCTGGCGTGTCGTCGCCTGCTTCTCGATGGGGAGATTATATACGTCTATAACGTTGTATATCCTAACCTAACGCAACCTAACATCTGAGATGTAATATTCCTGGCGTGTCGTCGCCTACTTCTGTATGGGGAGATTATATACGTCTATAACGTTATATATCCTAACCTAAGGCAACCTAACATCTCGGATGTAATAGTTGACAACATTTCTGGCGTGTCCGCCCGTACTTCTCGGTGGGAACATTATATACGTCTATAACGTTATATATCCTAGCCTAAGGCCACATAACATCTCGGATGTAATATTTTACAACATTCTGGCGTGTCGTCGCCTGCTTCTCGATGGGGAGATTATATACGTCTATAACGTTGTATATCCTAACCTAACGCAACCTAACATTTGGGATGCAATATTTTACAACATTCCTGGCATGTCGGTGCCTACGTCTCGGTGGGAACATTATATACGTCTATAACGATATATATCCAAACCGAAGGGAACCTAACATCTCGGATGTAATATTTTACAACATTCCTGGCGTGTCGTCGCCTGCTTCTCGATGGGGACGTTATATACGTCTATATCGTTGTATATCCTAACCTAACGCAACCTAACATCTCGGATGTAATATTTTACAACATTCTTGGCATGTCGGACCCTACATCTCGGTGGGAACATACTATACGTCTATAAAGTTGTATATCCTAACCTAAGGGAACATAACATCTCGGATGTAATATTTTACAACATTCCTGACTCATCGGCCCCTATTTTTAGGTGGGAACATTATATACGTCTATAACGCTATATATCCTAACCTAACGCAACCTAACATTTGGGATGCAATATTTTACAACATTCCTGGCATGTCGGTGCCTACGTCTCGGTGGGAACATTATATACGTCTATAACGATATATGTCCCAACCTAAGGCAACCTAACACCTCGGATGTAATAGTTGACAACATTCCTGGCGTCTAGGCACGTACTTCTCGGTGGGAACATTGTATACGTCTATAACGTTATATATCCTAGCCTAAGGCAACCTAACGTGTCGAATGTAATATTTTACAACATTCCTGGCGTGTCGTCCCCTGCTTCTCGATGGGGACATTATATACGTCTATAACGTTGTACATCCTAACCTAACGCAACCTAACATCTCGGATGTAATATTTTACAACATTCCTGGCATGTCGGTCCGTACATCTCGGTCGGAACATACTATACGTCTATAACGATATATATCCAAACCGAAGGGAACCTAACATCTCGGATGTAATATTTTACAACATTCCTGGCGTGTCGTCGCCTGCTTCTCGATGGGGACGTTATATACGTCTATATCGTTGTATATCCTAACCTAACGCAACCTAACATCTCGGATGTAATATTTTACAACATTCTTGGCATGTCGGACCCTACATCTCGGTGGGAACATACTATACGTCTATAAAGTTGTATATCCTAACCTAAGGGAACATAACATCTCGGGTGTAATATTTTACAACATTCCTGACTCATCGGCCCCTATTTTTAGGTGGGAACATTATATACGTCTATAACGCTATATATCCTAACCTAACGCAACCTAACATTTGGGATGCAATATTTTACAACATTCCTGGCATGTCGGTGCCTACGTCTCGGTGGGAACATTATATACGTCTATAACGATATATGTCCCAACCTAAGGCAACCTAACACCTCGGATGTAATAGTTGACAACATTCCTGGCGTCTAGGCTCGTACTTCTCGGTGGGAACATTGTATACGTCTATAACGTTATATATCCTAGCCTAAGGCGACCTAACATGTCGAATGTAATATTTTACATCATTCCTGGCGTGTCGTCGCCTGCTTCTCGATGGGAACATTATATACGTCTATAACGTTGTGTATCCTAACCTAACGCAACCTAACATCTGAGATGTAATATTCCTGGCGTGTCGTCGCCTACTTCTGGATGGGGAGATTATATACGTCTATAACGTTATATATCCTAACCTAAGGCAACCTAAGATCTCGGATGTAATAGTTGACAACATTTCTGTCGTGTCCGCCCGTACTTCTCGGTGGGAACATTATATACGTCTATAACGTTATATATCCTAGCCTAAGGCCACATAACATGTCTAATGTAATATTTTACAACATTCCTGGCGTGTCGTCGCCTGCTTCTCGATGGGGACATTATATACGTCTATAACGTTGTATATCCTAACCTAAAGCAACCTAACATCTGGGATGTAATATTTTTTACAAGATTCCTGGCATGTCGGTGCCTACGTCTCGGTGGGAACATTATATACGTCTATAACGTTATATATCCTAGCCTAAGGCCACCTAACATGTCGAATGTAATATTTTACAACATTCCTGACGCGTCGGCCCCTATTTTTCGGTGGGAACATTACATACGTCTATAACGTTATATATCCTAGTCTAAGGCAACCTGACATGTCGAATGTAATATTTTACAACACTCCTGTCGTGTAGTCGCCTACTTCTGGATGGGGACATTATATACATCTATAACTTTGTATATCCTAACCTAAGGCAGCCTAACATCTCGGATGTAATATTTTACAACATTCCTGGCATGTCGGTCCCTACATCTCGGTGGGAACATACTATACGTCTATAACGTTGTATATCCTAACCTAAGGGAACCTAACATCTCGGGTGTAATATTTTACAACATTCCTGACGCGTCGGCCCCTATTTTTCGGTGGGAACATTATATACGTCTATAACGTTATATATCCTAGCCTAAGGCAACCTAAGATGTCGAATGTAATATTTTACAACATTCCTGGCGTGTGGTCGCCTACTTCACGATGGGGACATTATATACATCTATAACATTGTATATCCTAACCTAAGGCAACCTAACATCTCGGATGTAATATTTTACAACATTCTGGCGTGTCGTCGCCTGCTTCTCGATGGGGAGATTATATACGTCTATAACGTTGTATATCCTAACCTAACGCAACCTAACATTTGGGATGCAATATTTTACAACATTCCTGGCATGTCGGTCCCCAAGTCTCGGTAGGAACATTATATACGTCTATAACGATATATATCCAAACCGAAGGGAACCTAACATCTCGGATGTAATATTTTACAACATTCCTGGCGTGTCGTCGCCTGCTTCTCGATGGGGACATTATATACGTCTATAACGTTGTATATCATAACCTAACGCAACCTAACATCTTGGATGTAATATTTTACAACATTCTTGGCATGTCGGACCCTACATCTCGGTGGGAACATACTATACGTCTATAAAGTTGTATATCCTAACCTAAGGGAACATAACATCTCGGGTGTAATATTTTACAACATTCCTGACTCATCGGCCCCTATTTTTAGGTGGGAACATTATATACGTCTATAACGCTATATATCCTAGCCTAAGGCAACCTAAGATGTCGAATGTAATATTTTACAACATTCTGGCGTGTCGTCGCCTGCTTCTCGATGGGGAGATTATATACGTCTATAACTTTGTATATCCTAACCTAACGCAACCTAAGGTTTGGGATGTAATATTTTACAACATTCCTTGCATGTCGGTGCCTACGTCTCGGTGGGAACATTATATACGTCTATAACGTTATATATCCTAGCCTAAGGCCACCTAACATGTCGAATGTAATATTTTACAACATTCCTGACGCGTCGGCCCCTATTTTTCGGTCGGAACATTACATACGTCTATAACGTTATATATCCTAGTCTAAGGCAACCTGACATGTCGAATGTAATATTTTACAACACTCCTGTCGTGTAGTCGCCTACTTCTGGATGGGGACATTATATACATCTATAACTTTGTATATCCTAACCTAAGGCAGCCTAACATCTCGGATGTAATATTTTACAACATTCCTGGCATGTCGGTCCCTACATCTCGGTGGGAACATACTATACGTCTATAACGTTGTATATCCTAACCTAAGGGAACCTAACATCTCGGGTGTAATATTTTACAACATTCCTGACGCGTCGGCCCCTATTTTTCGGTGGGAACATTATATACGTCTATAACGTTATATATCCTAGCCTAAGGCAACCTAAGATGTCGAATGTAATATTTTACAACATTCCTGGCGTGTCGTCGCCTACTTCACGATGGGGACATTATATACATCTATAACATTGTATATCCTAACCTAAGGCAACCTAACATCTCGGATGTAATATTTTACAACATTCTGGCGTGTCGTCGCCTGCTTCTCGATGGGGAGATTATATACGTCTATAACGTTGTATATCCTAACCTAACGCAACCTAACATCTGAGATGTAATATTCCTGGCGTGTCGTCGCCTACTTCTGTATGGGGAGATTATATACGTCTATAACGTTATATATCCTAACCTAAGGCAACCTAACATCTCGGATGTAATAGTTGACAACATTTCTGGCGTGTCCGCCCGTACTTCTCGGTGGGAACATTATATACGTCTATAACGTTATATATCCTAGCCTAAGGCCACATAACATCTCGGATGTAATATTTTACAACATTCTGGCGTGTCGTCGCCTGCTTCTCGATGGGGAGATTATATACGTCTATAACGTTGTATATCCTAACCTAACGCAACCTAACATTTGGGATGCAATATTTTACAACATTCCTGGCATGTCGGTGCCTACGTCTCGGTGGGAACATTATATACGTCTATAACGATATATATCCAAACCGAAGGGAACCTAACATCTCGGATGTAATATTTTACAACATTCCTGGCGTGTCGTCGCCTGCTTCTCGATGGGGACGTTATATACGTCTATAACGTTGTATATCCTAACCTAACGCAACCTAACATCTCGGATGTAATATTTTACAACATTCTTGGCATGTCGGACCCTACATCTCGGTGGGAACATACTATACGTCTATAAAGTTGTATATCCTAACCTAAGGGAACATAACATCTCGGGTGTAATATTTTACAACATTCCTGACTCATCGGCCCCTATTTTTAGGTGGGAACATTATATACGTCTATAACGCTATATATCCTAACCTAACGCAACCTAACATTTGGGATGCAATATTTTACAACATTCCTGGCATGTCGGTGCCTACGTCTCGGTGGGAACATTATATACGTCTATAACGATATATGTCCCAACCTAAGGCAACCTAACACCTCGGATGTAATAGTTGACAACATTCCTGGCGTCTAGGCTCGTACTTCTCGGTGGGAACATTGTATACGTCTATAACGTTATATATCCTAACCTAAGGCAACCTAACATCTCGGATGTAATATTTTACAACATTCCTGGCGCGTCGGCCCCTATTTTTCGGTGGGAACATTATATACGTCTATAACGTTATATATCCTAGCCTTAGGCAACCTAAGATGTCGAATGTAATATTTTACAACATTCCTGGCGTGTCGTCGCCTACTTCACGATGGGGACATTATATACATCTATAACATTGTATATCCTAACCTAAGGCAACCTAACATCTCGGATGTAATATTTTACAACATTCTGGCGTGTCGTCGCCTGCTTCTCGATGGGGAGATTATATACGTCTATAACGTTGTATATCCTAACCTAACGCAACCTAACATTTGGGATGCAATATTTTACAACATTCCTGGCATGTCGGTGCCTACGTCTCGGTGGGAACATTATATACGTCTATAACGACATATGTCCTAACCTAAGGCAACCTAACATCTCGGAAGTAATAGTTGACAACTTTCCTGGCGTGTCCGCCCTTACTTCTCGGTGGGAACATTATGTACATCTATAACGTTATATATCCTAGCCGAAGGCGACCTAACATGTCGAATGTAATATTTTACAACATTCCTGGCGTGTCGGTCCCTACTTCTCGGTGGGAATATTATATACGTCTATAACGTTATATATCATAACCTAAGGCAACCTAACTTCTCGGATGTAATATTTTACAACATTTCTGGCATGTCGGTCCCTACTTCTCGGTGGGAATATTATATACGTCTATAACGTTGTGTATCCTAACCTAACGCAACCTAACATCTGGGATGTAATATTCCTGGCGTGTCGTCGCCTACTTCTGGATGGGGAGATTATATACGTCTATAACGTTATATATTCTAACCTAAGGCAACCTAACATCTCGGATGTAATAGTTGACAACATTTCTGGCCTGTCCGCCCGTACTTCTCGGTGGGAACATTATACAACGTCTATAACGTTATATATCCTAGCCTAAGGCCACATAACATGTCGAATGTAATATTTTACAACATTCCTGGCGTGTCGTCGCCTGCTTCTCGATGGGGACATTATATACGTCTATAACGTTGTATATCCTAACATAAAGCAACCTAACATCTGGGATGTAATATTTTACAAGATTCCTGGGATGTCGGTCCCCAAGTCTCGGTAGGAACATTATATACGTCTATAACGATATATATCCAAACCGAAGGGAACCTAGCATCTCGGATGTAATATTTTACAACATTCCTGGCGTGTCGTCGCCTGCTTCTCGATGGGGACATTATATACGTCTATAACGTTGTATATCCTAACCTAACGCAACCTAACATCTCGGATGTAATATTTTACAACATTCCTGGCATGTCGGTCCCTACATCTCGGTGGGAACATACTATACGTCTATAAAGTTGTATATCCTAACCTAAGGGAACCTAACATCTCGGGTGTAATATTTTACAACATTCCTGACTCGTCGGCCCCTATTTTTAGGTGGGAACATTATATACGTCTATAACGCTATATATCCTAGCCTAAGGCAACCTAAGATGTCGAATGTAATATTTTACAACATTCTGGCGTGTCGTCGCCTGCTTCTCGATGGGGAGATTATATACGTCTATAACTTTGTATATCCTAACCTAACGCAACCTAAGATTTGGGATGTAATATTTTACAACATTCCTTGCATGTCGGTGCCTACGTCTCGGTGGGAACATTATATACGTCTATAACGTTATATATCCTAGCCTAAGGCCACCTAACATCTCGGGTGTAATATTTTACAACATTCCTGACGCGTCGGCCCCTATTTTTCGGTGGGAACATTATATACGTCTATAACGTTATATATCCTAGCCTAAGGCAACCTAAGATGTCGAATGTAATATTTTACAACATTCCTGGCGTGTCGTCGCCTACTTCACGATGGGGACATTATATACATCTATAACATTGTATATCCTAACCTAAGGCAACCTAACATCTCGGACGTAATATTTTACAACATTCTGGCGTGTCGTCGCCTGCTTCTCGATGGGGAGATTATATACGTCTATAACGTTGTATATCCTAACCTAACATAACCTAACATTTGGGATGCAATATTTTACAACATTCCTGGCATGTCGGTGCCTACGTCTCGGTGGGAACATTATATACGTCTATAACGATATATGCCCCAACCTAAGGCAACCTAACACCTCGGATGTAATAGTTGACAACATTCCTGGCGTCTAGGCCCGTACTTCTCGGTGGGAACATTGTATACGTCTATAACGTTATATATCCTAGCCTAAGGCGACCTAACATGTCGAATGTAATATTTTACATCATTCCTGGCGTGTCGTCGCCTGCTTCTCGATGGGAACATTATATACGTCTATAACGTTGTGTATCCTAACCTAACGCAACCTAACATCTGAGATGTAATATTCCTGGCGTGTCGTCGCCTACTTCTGAATGGGGAGATTATATACGTCTATAACGTTATATATCCTAACCTAAGGCAACCTAACATCTCGGATGTAATAGTTGACAACATTTCTGGCGTGTCCGCCCGTACTTCTCGGTGGGAACATTATATACGTCTATAACGTTATATATCCTAGCCTAAGGCCACATAACATGTCGAATGTAATATTTTACAACATTCCTGGCGTGTCGTCGCCTGCTTCTCGATGGGGACATTATATACGTCTATAACGTTGTATATCCTAACATAAAGCAACCTAACATCTGGGATGTAATATTTTACAAGATTCCTGGGATGTCGGTCCCCAAGTCTCGGTAGGAACATTATATACGTCTATAACGATATATATCCAAACCGAAGGGAACCTAACATCTCGGATGTAATATTTTACAACATTCCTGGCGTGTCGTCGCCTGCTTCTCGATGGGGAGATTATATACGTCTATAACTTTGTATATCCTAACCTAACGCAACCTAAGGTTTGGGATGTAATATTTTACAACATTCCTTGCATGTCGGTGCCTACGTCTCGGTGGGAACATTATATACGTCTATAACGTTATATATCCTAGCCTAAGGCCACCTAACATGTCGAATGTAATATTTTACAACATTCCTGACGCGTCGGCCCCTATTTTTCGGTGGGAACATTACATACGTCTATAACGTTATATATCCTAGTCTAAGGCAACCTGACATGTCGAATGTAATATTTTACAACACTCCTGTCGTGTAGTCGCCTACTTCTGGATGGGGACATTATATACATCTATAACTTTGTATATCCTAACCTAAGGCAGCCTAACATCTCGGATGTAATATTTTACAACATTCCTGGCATGTCGGTCCCTACATCTCGGTGGGAACATACTATACGTCTATAACGTTGTATATCCTAACCTAAGGGAACCTAACATCTCGGGTGTAATATTTTACAACATTCCTGACGCGTCGGCCCCTATTTTTCGGTGGGAACATTATATACGTCTATAACGTTATATATCCTAGCCTAAGGCAACCTAAGATGTCGAATGTAATATTTTACAACATTCCTGGCGTGTCGTCGCCTACTTCACGATGGGGACATTATATACATCTATAACATTGTATATCCTAACCTAAGGCAACCTAACATCTCGGATGTAATATTTTACAACATTCTGGCGTGTCGTCGCCTGCTTCTCGATGGGGAGATTATATACGTCTATAACGTTGTATATCCTAACCTAACGCAACCTAACATCTGAGATGTAATATTCCTGGCGTGTCGTCGCCTACTTCTGGATGGGGAGATTATATACGTCTATAACGTTATATATCCTAACCTAAGGCAACCTAACATCTCGGATGTAATAGTTGACAACATTTCTGGCGTGTCCGCCCGTACTTCTCGGTGGGAACATTATATACGTCTATAACGTTATATATCCTAGCCTAAGGCCACATAACATCTCGGATGTAATATTTTACAACATTCTGGCGTGTCGTCGCCTGCTTCTCGATGGGGAGATTATATACGTCTATAACTTTGTATATCCTAACCTAACGCAACCTAAGGTTTGGGATGTAATATTTTACAACATTCCTTGCATGTCGGTGCCTACGTCTCGGTGGGAACATTATATACGTCTATAACGTTATATATCCTAGCCTAAGGCCACCTAACATGTCGAATGTAATATTTTACAACATTCCTGACGCGTCGGCCCCTATTTTTCGGTGGGAACATTACATACGTCTATAACGTTATATATCCTAGTCTAAGGCAACCTGACATGTCGAATGTAATATTTTACAACACTCCTGTCGTGTAGTCGCCTACTTCTGGATGGGGACATTATATACATCTATAACTTTGTATATCCTAACCTAAGGCAGCCTAACATCTCGGATGTAATATTTTACAACATTCCTGGCATGTCGGTCCCTACATCTCGGAGGCAACATACTATACGTTTATAACGTTGTATATCCTAACCTAAGGGAACCTGACATCTCGGGTGTAATATTTTACAACATTCCTGACGCGTCGGCCCCTATTTTTCGGTGGGAACATTATATACGTCTATAACGTTATATATCCTAGCCTAAGGCAACCTAAGATGTCGAATGTAATATTCTACAACATTCCTGGCGTGTCGTCGCCTACTTCACGATGGGGACATTATATACATCTATAACATTGTATATCCTAACCTAAGGCAACCTAACATCTCGGATGTAATATTTTACAACATTCTGGTGTGTCGTCGCCTGCTTCTCGATGGGGAGATTATATACGTCTATAACGTTGTATATCCTAACCTAACGCAACCTAACATTTGGGATGCAATATTTTACAACATTCCTGGCATGTCGGTCCCTACATCTCGGTGGGAATATACTATACGTCTATAAAGTTGTATATCCTATCCTAAGGCCACCTAACATGTCGAATGTAATATTTTACAACATTCCTGACGCGTAGGCCCCTATTTTTCGGTGGGAACATTACATACGTCTATAACGTTATATATCCTAGTCTAAGGCAACCTGACATGTCGAATGTAATATTTTACAACACTCCTGTCGTGTAGTCGCCTACTTCTGGATGGGGACATTATATAAATCTATAACTATGTATATCCTAACCTAAGGCAGCCTAACATCTCGGATGTAATATTTTACAACATTCCTGGCATGTCGGTCCCTACATCTCGGTGGGAACATACTATACGTCTATAACGTTGTATATCCTAACCTAACGCAACCTAACATTTGGGATGCAATATTTTACAACATTCCTGGCATGTCGGTGCCTACGTCTCGGTGGGAACATTATATACGTCTATAATGATACATGTCCCAACCTAAGGCAACCTAACACCTAGGATGTAATAGTTGACAACATTCCTGGCGTCTAGGCCCGTACTTCTCGGTGGGAACATTGTATACGTCTATAACGTTATATATCCTAGCCTAAGGCAACCTAACATGTCGAATGTAATATTTTACAACATTCCTGGCGTGTCGTCCCCTGCTTCTCGATGGGGACATTATATACGTCTATAACGTTGTACATCCTAACCTAACGCAACCTAACATCTCGGATGTAATATTTTACAACATTCCTGGCATGTCGGTCCGTACATCTCGGTGGGAACATACTATACGTCTATAACGATATATATCCAAACCGAAGGGAACCTAACATCTCGGATGTAATATTTTACAACATTCCTGGCGTGTCGTCGCCTGCTTCTCGATGGGGACGTTATATACGTCTATAACGTTGTATATCCTAACCTAACGCAACCTAACATCTCGGATGTAATATTTTACAACATTCTTGGCATGTCGGACCCTACATCTCGGTGGGAACATACTATACGTCTATAAAGTTGTATATCCTAACCTAAGGGAACATAACATCTCGGGTGTAATATTTTACAACATTCCTGACTCATCGGCCCCTATTTTTAGGTGGGAACATTATATACGTCTATAACGCTATATATCCTAACCTAACGCAACCTAACATTTGGGATGCAATATTTTACAACATTCCTCGCATGTCGGTGCCTACGTCTCGGTGGGAACATTATATACGTCTATAACGATATATGTCCCAACCTAAGGCAACCTAACACCTCGGATGTAATAGTTGACAACATTCCTGGCGTCTAGGCTCGTACTTCTCGGTGGGAACATTGTATACGTCTATAACGTTATATATCCTAGCCTAAGGCGACCTAACATGTCGAATGTAATATTTTACATCATTCCTGGCGTGTCGTCGCCTGCTTCTCGATGGGAACATTATATACGTCTATAACGTTGTGTATCCTAACCTAAAGCAACCTAACATCTGAGATGTAATATTCCTGGCGTGTCGTCGCCTACTTCTGGATGGGGAGATTATATACGTCTATAACGTTATATATCCTAACCTAAGGCAACCTAACATCTCGGATGTAATAGTTGACAACATTTCTGGCGTGTCCGCCCGTACTTCTCGGTGGGAACATTATATACGTCTATAACGTTATATATCCTAGCCTAAGGCCACATAACATGTCGAATGTAATATTTTACAACATTCCTGGCATGTCGGTCCCTACATCTCGGTGGGAACATACTATACGTCTATAAAGTTGTATATCCTAACCTAAGGGAACCTAACATCTCGGGTGTAATATTTTACAACATTCCTGACGCGTCGGCCCCTATTCCTCGCTGAGAACATTATATATGTCTATAACGTTATATATCATAACCTAAGGCAACCTAACATCTCTACCGTAATATTTCACAACATTCCTGTTGTGACGGCCCCTACTTCCCGATGGGGATATTATATACGTCCATAACGTTGTATACTCTAACCTAAGGCTATCTAACATCTCGGATGTAATAGTTGATAACATTCCTGGCGTGTCGGCCCGAACTTCTCGGTGGGAACATTATATACGTCTATAACGATACATATCTTAACGTAAGGCAACATGACATCTTGGATGTAATATTTTACAACATTCCTGGCGTATCGTCGCCTGCTTCTCGATGGGGACACTATATACGTCTATAACGATATATATCCTAACCTAAAGCAACCTAACATCTCGGGTGTAATATTTTACAACATTCCTGACGCGTCGGCCCCTATTTCTCGGTGGGAACATAATACACGTCTATAACGTTATATATCCTAGCCTAAGGTAACCTAACATCTCGGATGTAATATTTTACAACATTTCTGGCGTGTCGTCGCCTGCTTCTCGATGGGGACATTATATTCGTCTATATCGTTGTATATCCTAACCTAACGCAACCTAACGTCTGGGATGTAATATTTTACAACATTCCTGGCATGTCGGTCCCTACGTCTCGGTGGGAACATTATATACGTCTATAACGACATATGTCCTAACCTAAGGCAACCTAACATCTCGGAAGTAATATTTTACAACATTCCTGGCGTGTCGTCGCCTACTTCTGGATGGGACATTATATACATCTATAACGTTGTATATCCTAACCTAAGGGAACCTAACATCTCGGGTGTAATATTTTACAACATTCCTGACGCGTCGGCCCCTATTTTTCGGTGGGAATATTATATACGTCTATAACGTTATATATCCTAACCTAAGGCAACCTAACATCTCGGATGCAATAGTTCACAACATTCCTGGCGTGTCCACACGTACTTCTCGGTGGGAACATTATATACGTCTATAACGTTATATATCCTAGCATAAGGCCACATAACATGTCGAATGTAATATTTTACAACATTCCTGTCGTGTCGTCGCCTGCTTCTCGATGGGGATATTATATACGTCTATAACGTTGTATATCCTAACCTAAAGCAACCTAACCTCTGGGATGTAATATTTTACAAGATTCCTGGCATGTCGGTCCCCAAGTCTCGGTAGGAACATTATATACGTCTATAACGATATATATCCAAACCTAAGGGAACCTAACATCTCGGATGTAATATTTTACAACATTCCTGGCGTTTCGTCGCCTGCTTCTTGATGGGGACATAATATGCGCCTATAACGTTGTATATCGTAACCTAACGCAACCTAACATCTGGAATGTAATATTTTACAACATTCTAGCGTGTCGTCGCCTGCTTCTCGATGGGGAGATTATATACGTCTATAACGTTGTATATCCTAACCTAACGCAACCTAACATTTGGGATGTAATATTTTACAACATTCGTTGCATGTCGGTGCCTACGTCTCGGTGGGAACATTATATACGTCTATAACGATATATATCCTAACCTAAGGCAACCTAAACCTCGGATGTAATAGTTGACATCATTCCTGGCGTGTAGGCCCGTACTTCTCGGTGGGAACATTGTATACGTCTATAACGTTATATATCCTAGCCTAAGGCGACCTAACATATCGAATGTAATATTTTACATCATTCCTGGCTTGTCGTCGCCTGCTTCTCGATGGGAACATTATATACGTCTATAACGTTGTGTATCCTAACCTAACGCAACCTAGCATCTGGGATGTAATATTCCTGGCGTGTCGTCACCTACTTCTGGATGGGGACATTATATACGTCTATAACGTTATATATCATAACCTAAGGCAACCGAACATCTGGGATGTAATATTTTACAACATTCCTGGCATATCGGTCCCTACTTCTCGGTGGAAACATTGTATACGTCTATAACGATATATATCCTAGCCTAAGGCAACCTAACATCTCGCATGTAATATTTTAGAACATTCCTGGCGTGTCGTCGCCTACTTCTCGATGGGGACATTATATACGTCGATAACGTTATATATCCTAGCCTAAGGCAACCTAACATCTCGGATGGAATATTTTACAACATTCCTGGCGTGTCGTTGCCTGCTTCTCGATGGGGACATTATATACGTCTATAACGTTGTATATCCTAACCTAAAGCAACCTAACATCTGGGATGTAATATTTTACAACATTCCTGGCGTGTCGTCGCCTAGTTTGGATGGGGTCATTATATACATCTATAACGCTGTATATCCTAACCTAAGGCAACCTAGCATCTCGGATGTAATATTTTACAACATTCCTGGCATGTCGGTCCCTACATCTCGGTGGGAACATACTATACGTCTATAACGTTGTATATCCTAACCTAAGGGAACCTAACATCTCGGGTGTAAACTTTTACAACATTCCTGACGCGTCGGGCCCTATTTTTCGGTGTGAACATTATATACGGCTATAACGTTATATATGCTAGCCTAAGGCAACCTAACATGTCGAATGTAATATTTTACAACATTCCTGTCGTGTCGTCGCCTGCTTCTCGATGGGGAGATTATATACGTCTATAACGTTGTATATCCTAACCTAACGCAACCTAACATTTGGGATGTAATATTTTACAACATTCCTTGCATGTCGGTGCCTACGTCTCGGTGGGAACATTATATACGTCTATAACGATATATATCCTAACCTAAGGCAACCTAACGCCTCGGATGTAATAGTTGACAACATTCCTGGCGTGTAGGCCCGTACTTCTCGGTGGGAACATTGTATACGTCTATAACGCTATATATCCTAGTCTAAAGCAACCTAACATGTCGAATGTAATATTTTACAACATTCCTGGCGTGTCGTCGCCTACTTCTCGATGGGGACATTATATACGTCTATAACGTTGTATATCCTAACCTAACGCAACCTAACATCTCGTATGTAATATTTTACAACATTCCTGGCATGTCGGACCCTACATCTCGGTGGGAACATACTATACGTCTATAAACTTGTATATCCTAACCTAAGGCAACATAACATCTCGGGTGTAATATTTTACAACATTCCTGACGCGTCGGCCCCTATTTCTCGGTGGGAACATTATATACGTCTATAACGTTATATATCCTAGCCTAAGGCGACCTAACATGTCGGATGTAATAGTTGATAACATTCCTGGCGTGTCGGCCCGTACTTCTCGGTGGTAACTTTACATACGTCTATAACGTTATATATCCTAGCCTAAGTCAACCTAACATGTCGAATGTAATATTTTACAACATTCCTGGCGTGTCGTCGCCTGCTTCTCGATGAGAACATTATATACGTCTATAACGTTGTGTATCCTAACCTAACGCAACCTAAGATTTGGGATGTAATATTTTACAACATTCCTTGCATGTCGGTGCCTACGTCACGGTGGGAACATTATATACGTCTATAACGTTATATATCCTAGCCTAAGGCCACCTAACATGTCGAATGTAATATTTTACAACATTCCTGACGCGTCGGCCCCTATTTTTCGGTGGGAACATTACATACGTCTATAACGTTATATATCCTAGTCTAAGGCAACCTGACATGTCGAATGTAATATTTTACAACACTCCTGTCGTGTAGTCGCCTACTTCTGGATGGGGACATTATATACATCTATAACTTTGTATATCCTAAACTAAGGCAGCCTAACATCTCGGATGTAATATTTTACAACATTCCTGACGCGTCGGCCCCTATTTCTCGGTGGGAACATTATATACGTCTATAACGTTATATATCCTAGCCTAAGGCGACCTAACATGTCGGATGTAATAGTTGATAACATTCCTGGCGTGTCGGCCCGTACTTCTCGGTGGTAACATTACATACGTCTATAACGTTATATATCCTAGCCTAAGTCAACCTAACATGTCGAATGTAATATTTTACAACATTCCTGGCGTGTCGTCGCCTGCTTCTCGATGGCGACATTATATACGTCTATAACGTTGTATATCCTAACCTAACGCAACCTAACATCTGGGATGTAATATTTTACAACATTCCTGGCGTGTCGTCCCCTGCTTCTCGATGGGGACATTATATACGTCTATAACGTTGTATATCCTAACCTAACGCAACCTAACATCTCGGATGTAATATTTTACAACATTCCTGGCATGTCGGTCCCTACATCTCGGTGGGAACATACTATACGTCTATAACGTGGTATATCCTAACCTAAGGGAACCTAACATCTCGGGTGTAATATTTTACAACATTCCTGACGCGTCGGCCCCTATTTTTCGGTGGGAACATTATATACGTCTATAACGTTATATATCCTAGCCTAAGGCAACCCAAGATGTCGAATGTAATATTTTACAACATTCCTGGTGTGTCGTCGCCTACTTCACGATGGGGACATTATATACATCTATAACATTGTATATCCTAACCTAAGGCAACCTAACATCTCGGATGTAATATTTTACAACATTCTGGCGTGTCGTCGCCTGCTTCTCGATGGGGAGATTATATACGTCTATAACGTTGTATATCCTAACCTAACGCAACATAACATTTGGGATGCAATATTTTACAACATTCCTGGCATGTCGGTGCCTACGTCTCGGTGGGAACATTATATACGTCTATAACGATATATGTCCCAACCTAAGACAACCTAACACCTCGGATGTAATAGTTGACATCATTCCTGGCGTCTAGGCCCGTACTTCTCGGTGGGAACATTGTATACGTCTATAACGTTATATATCCTAGCCTAAGGCCACATAACATGTCGAATGTAATATTTTACAACATTCCTGGCATGTCGGTCCCTACATCTCGGTGGGAACTTACTATACGTCTATAAAGTTGTATATCCTAACCTAAGGGAACCTAACATCTCGGGTGTAATATTTTACAACATTCCTCACGCGTCGGCCCCTATTTCTCGGTGGGAACATTATATACGTCTATAACGTTATATATCCTAGCCTAAGGCGACCTAACATGTCGGATGTAATAGTTGATAACATTCCTGGCGTGTCGGCCCGTACTTCTCGGTGGTAACTTTACATACGTCTATAACGTTATATATCCTAGCCTAAGTCAACCTAACATGTCGAATGTAATATTTTACAACATTCCTGGCGTGTCGTCGCCTGCTTCTCGATGGGGACATTATATACGTCTATAACGTTGTATATCCTAACCTAACGCAACCTAACATCTGGGATGTAATATTTTACAACATTCCTGGCGCGTCGGCCACTATTTCTCGGTGGGAACATTATATACGTCTATAACGTTATATACCCTAGCCTAAGGCGACCTAACATGTCGGATGTAATAGTTGATAACATTCCTGGCGTGTCGGCCTGTACATCTCGGTGGTAACATTACATACGTCTATAACGTTATATATCCTAGCCTAGGGCAACCTAACATGTCGAATGTAATATTTTACAACATTCTGGCGTGTCGTCGCCTGCTTCTCGATGGGGAGATTATATACGTCTATAACTTTGTATATCCTAACCTAACGCAACCTAAGATTTGGGATGTAATATTTTACAACATTCCTGGCATGTCGGTCCCTACATCTCGGTGGGAACACACTATACGTCTATAACGTTGTATATCCTAACCTAAGGGAACCTAACATCTCGGGTATAATATTTTACAACATTCCTGACGGGTCGGCCCCTATTTTTCGGTGGGAACATTATATACGTCTATAACGTTATATATCCTAGTCTAAGGCAACCCAAGATGTCGAATGTAATATTTTACAACATTCCTGGTGTGTCGTCGCCTACTTCACGATGGGGACATTATATACATCTATAACATTGTATATCCTAACCTAAGGCAACCTAACATCTCGGATGTAATATTTTACAACATTCTGGCGTGTCGTCGCCTGCTTCTCGATGGGGAGATTATATACGTCTATAACGTTGTATATCCTAACCTAACGCAACCTAACATTTGGGATGCAATATTTTACAACATTCCTGGCATGTCGGTGCCTACGTCTCGGTGGGAACATTATATACGTCTATAACGATATATGTCCCAACCTAAGGCAACCTAACACCTCGGATGTAATAGTTGACAACATTCCTGGCGTCTAGGCCCGTACTTCTCGGTGGGAACATTGTATACGTCTATAACGTTATATATCCTAGCCTAAGGCGACCTAACATGTCGAATGTAATATTTTACATCATTCCTGGCGTGTCGTCGCCTGCTTCTCGATGGGGACATTATATACGTCTATAACGTTGTATATCCTAACCTAACGCAACCTAACATCTCGGATGTAATATTTTACAACATTCCTGGCATGTCGGTCTCTATATCTCGGTGGGAACATACTATACGTCTATAAAGTTGTATATCCTAACCTAAGGGAACCTAACATCTCGGGTGTAATATTTTACAACATTCCTGACTCGTCGGCCCCTATTTTTAGGTGGGAACATTATATACGTCTATAACGCTATATATCCTAGCCTAAGACAACCTAAGATGTCGAATGTAATATTTTACAACATTCTGGCGTGTCGTCGCCTGCTTCTCGATGGGAACATTATATACGTCTATAACGTTGTGTATCCTAACCTAACGCAACCTAACATCTGGGATGTAATATTCCTGGCGTGTCGTCGCCTACTTCTGGATGGGGAGATTATATACGTCTATAACGTTATATATCCTAACCTAAGGCAACCTAACATCTCGGATGTAATAGTTGACAACATTCCTGGCGTGTCCGCCCGTACTTCTCGGTGGGAACATTATATACGTCTATAACGTTATATGTCCTAGCCTAAGGCCACATAACATGTCGAATGTAATATTTTACAACATTCCTGGCGTGTCGTCGCCTGCTTCTCGTTGGGGACATTATATACGTCTTTAACGTTGTATATCCTAACCTAAAGCAACCTAACATCTGGGATGTAATATTTTACAAGATTCCTGGCATGTCGGTCCCCAAATCTCGGTAGGAACATTATATACGTCTATAACGATATATATCCAAACCGAAGGGAACCTAACATCTCGGATGTAATATTTTACAACATTCCTGGCGTATCGTCGCCTGCTTCTCGATGGGGACATTATATACGTCTATAACGTTGTATATCGGAACCTAACGCAACCTAACATCTGGGATGTAATATTCCTGGCGTGTCGTCGCCTACTTCTGGATGGGGAGATTATATACGTCTATAACGTTATATATTCTAACCTAAGGCAACCTAACATCTCGGATGTAATAGTTGACAACATTTCTGGCCTGTCCGCCCGTACTTCTCGGTGGGAACATTATACAACGTCTATAACGTTATATATCCTAGCCTAAGGCCACATAACATGTCGAATGTAATATTTTACAACATTCCTGGCGTGTCGTCGCCTGCTTCTCGATGGGGACATTATATACGTCTATAACGTTGTATATCCTAACATAAAGCAACCTAACATCTGGGATGTAATATTTTACAAGATTCCTGGGATGTCGGTCCCCAAGTCTCGGTAGGAACATTATATACGTCTATAACGATATATATCCAAACCGAAGGGAACCTAGCATCTCGGATGTAATATTTTACAACATTCCTGGCGTGTCGTCGCCTGCTTCTCGATGGGGACATTATATACGTCTATAACGTTGTATATCCTAACCTAACGCAACCTAACATCTCGGATGTAATATTTTACAACATTCCTGGCATGTCGGTCCCTACATCTCGGTGGGAACATACTATACGTCTATAACGTGGTATATCCTAACCTAAGGGAACCTAACATCTCGGGTGTAATATTTTACAACATTCCTGACGCGTCGGCCCCTATTTTTCGGTGGGAACATTATATACGTCTATAACGTTATATATCCTAGCCTAAGGCAACCCAAGATGTCGAATGTAATATTTTACAACATTCCTGGTGTGTCGTCGCCTACTTCACGATGGGGACATTATATACATCTATAACATTGTATATCCTAACCTAAGGCAACCTAACATCTCGGATGTAATATTTTACAACATTCTGGCGTGTCGTCGCCTGCTTCTCGATGGGGAGATTATATACGTCTATAACGTTGTATATCCTAACCTAACGCAACATAACATTTGGGATGCAATATTTTACAACATTCCTGGCATGTCGGTGCCTACGTCTCGGTGGGAACATTATATACGTCTATAACGATATATGTCCCAACCTAAGACAACCTAACACCTCGGATGTAATAGTTGACATCATTCCTGGCGTCTAGGCCCGTACTTCTCGGTGGGAACATTGTATACGTCTATAACGTTATATATCCTAGCCTAAGGCCACATAACATGTCGAATGTAATATTTTACAACATTCCTGGCATGTCGGTCCCTACATCTCGGTGGGAACTTACTATACGTCTATAAAGTTGTATATCCTAACCTAAGGGAACCTAACATCTCGGGTGTAATATTTTACAACATTCCTCACGCGTCGGCCCCTATTTCTCGGTGGGAACATTATATACGTCTATAACGTTATATATCCTAGCCTAAGGCGACCTAACATGTCGGATGTAATAGTTGATAACATTCCTGGCGTGTCGGCCCGTACTTCTCGGTGGTAACTTTACATACGTCTATAACGTTATATATCCTAGCCTAAGTCAACCTAACATGTCGAATGTAATATTTTACAACATTCCTGGCGTGTCGTCGCCTGCTTCTCGATGGGGACATTATATACGTCTATAACGTTGTATATCCTAACCTAACGCAACCTAACATCTGGGATGTAATATTTTACAACATTCCTGGCGCGTCGGCCACTATTTCTCGGTGGGAACATTATATACGTCTATAACGTTATATACCCTAGCCTAAGGCGACCTAACATGTCGGATGTAATAGTTGATAACATTCCTGGCGTGTCGGCCTGTACATCTCGGTGGTAACATTACATACGTCTATAACGTTATATATCCTAGCCTAGGGCAACCTAACATGTCGAATGTAATATTTTACAACATTCTGGCGTGTCGTCGCCTGCTTCTCGATGGGGAGATTATATACGTCTATAACTTTGTATATCCTAACCTAACGCAACCTAAGATTTGGGATGTAATATTTTACAACATTCCTGGCATGTCGGTCCCTACATCTCGGTGGGAACACACTATACGTCTATAACGTTGTATATCCTAACCTAAGGGAACCTAACATCTCGGGTATAATATTTTACAACATTCCTGACGGGTCGGCCCCTATTTTTCGGTGGGAACATTATATACGTCTATAACGTTATATATCCTAGTCTAAGGCAACCCAAGATGTCGAATGTAATATTTTACAACATTCCTGGTGTGTCGTCGCCTACTTCACGATGGGGACATTATATACATCTATAACATTGTATATCCTAACCTAAGGCAACCTAACATCTCGGATGTAATATTTTACAACATTCTGGCGTGTCGTCGCCTGCTTCTCGATGGGGAGATTATATACGTCTATAACGTTGTATATCCTAACCTAACGCAACCTAACATTTGGGATGCAATATTTTACAACATTCCTGGCATGTCGGTGCCTACGTCTCGGTGGGAACATTATATACGTCTATAACGATATATGTCCCAACCTAAGGCAACCTAACACCTCGGATGTAATAGTTGACAACATTCCTGGCGTCTAGGCCCGTACTTCTCGGTGGGAACATTGTATACGTCTATAACGTTATATATCCTAGCCTAAGGCGACCTAACATGTCGAATGTAATATTTTACATCATTCCTGGCGTGTCGTCGCCTGCTTCTCGATGGGGACATTATATACGTCTATAACGTTGTATATCCTAACCTAACGCAACCTAACATCTCGGATGTAATATTTTACAACATTCCTGGCATGTCGGTCTCTATATCTCGGTGGGAACATACTATACGTCTATAAAGTTGTATATCCTAACCTAAGGGAACCTAACATCTCGGGTGTAATATTTTACAACATTCCTGACTCGTCGGCCCCTATTTTTAGGTGGGAACATTATATACGTCTATAACGCTATATATCCTAGCCTAAGACAACCTAAGATGTCGAATGTAATATTTTACAACATTCTGGCGTGTCGTCGCCTGCTTCTCGATGGGAACATTATATACGTCTATAACGTTGTGTATCCTAACCTAACGCAACCTAACATCTGGGATGTAATATTCCTGGCGTGTCGTCGCCTACTTCTGGATGGGGAGATTATATACGTCTATAACGTTATATATCCTAACCTAAGGCAACCTAACATCTCGGATGTAATAGTTGACAACATTCCTGGCGTGTCCGCCCGTACTTCTCGGTGGGAACATTATATACGTCTATAACGTTATATGTCCTAGCCTAAGGCCACATAACATGTCGAATGTAATATTTTACAACATTCCTGGCGTGTCGTCGCCTGCTTCTCGTTGGGGACATTATATACGTCTTTAACGTTGTATATCCTAACCTAAAGCAACCTAACATCTGGGATGTAATATTTTACAAGATTCCTGGCATGTCGGTCCCCAAATCTCGGTAGGAACATTATATACGTCTATAACGATATATATCCAAACCGAAGGGAACCTAACATCTCGGATGTAATATTTTACAACATTCCTGGCGTGTCGTCGCCTGCTTCTCGATGGGGACATTATATACGTCTATAACGTTGTATATCGGAACCTAACGCAACCTAACATCTGGGATGTAATATTCCTGGCGTGTCGTCGCCTACTTCTGGATGGGGAGATTATATACGTCTATAACGTTATATATTCTAACCTAAGGCAACCTAACATCTCGGATGTAATAGTTGACAACATTTCTGGCCTGTCCGCCCGTACTTCTCGGTGGGAACATTATACAACGTCTATAACGTTATATATCCTAGCCTAAGGCCACATAACATGTCGAATGTAATATTTTACAACATTCCTGGCGTGTCGTCGCCTGCTTCTCGATGGGGACATTATATACGTCTATAACGTTGTATATCCTAACATAAAGCAACCTAACATCTGGGATGTAATATTTTACAAGATTCCTGGGATGTCGGTCCCCAAGTCTCGGTAGGAACATTATATACGTCTATAACGATATATATCCAAACCGAAGGGAACCTAGCATCTCGGATGTAATATTTTACAACATTCCTGGCGTGTCGTCGCCTGCTTCTCGATGGGGACATTATATACGTCTATAACGTTGTATATCCTAACCTAACGCAACCTAACATCTCGGATGTAATATTTTACAACATTCCTGGCATGTCGGTCCCTACATCTCGGTGGGAACATACTATACGTCTATAAAGTTGTATATCCTAACCTAAGGGAACCTAACATCTCGGGTGTAATATTTTACAACATTCCTGACTCGTCGGCCCCTATTTTTAGGTGGGAACATTATATACGTCTATAACGCTATATATCCTAGCCTAAGGCAACCTAAGATGTCGAATGTAATATTTTACAACATTCTGGCGTGTCGTCGCCTGCTTCTCGATGGGGAGATTATATACGTCTATAACTTTGTATATCCTAACCTAACGCAACCTAAGATTTGGGATGTAATATTTTACAACATTCCTTGCATGTCGGTGCCTACGTCTCGGTGGGAACATTATATACGTCTATAACGTTATATATCCTAGCCTAAGGCCACCTAACATCTCGGGTGTAATATTTTACAACATTCCTGACGCGTCGGCCCCTATTTTTCGGTGGGAACATTATATACGTCTATAACGTTATATATCCTAGCCTAAGGCAACCTAAGATGTCGAATGTAATATTTTACAACATTCCTGGCGTGTCGTCGCCTACTTCACGATGGGGACATTATATACATCTATAACATTGTATATCCTAACCTAAGGCAACCTAACATCTCGGATGTAATATTTTACAACATTCTGGCGTGTCGTCGCCTGCTTCTCGATGGGGAGATTATATACGTCTATAACGTTGTATATCCTAACCTAACATAACCTAACATTTGGGATGCAATATTTTACAACATTCCTGGCATGTCGGTGCCTACGTCTCGGTGAGAACATTATATACGTCTATAACGATATATGCCCCAACCTAAGGCAACCTAACACCTCGGATGTAATAGTTGACAACATTCCTGGCGTCTAGGCCCGTACTTCTCGGTGGGAACATTGTATACGTCTATAACGTTATATATCCTAGCCTAAGGCGACCTAACATGTCGAATGTAATATTTTACATCATTCCTGGCGTGTCGTCGCCTGCTTCTCGATGGGAACATTATATACGTCTATAACGTTGTGTATCCTAACCTAACGCAACCTAACATCTGAGATGTAATATTCCTGGCGTGTCGTCGCCTACTTCTGAATGGGGAGATTATATACGTCTATAACGTTATATATCCTAACCTAAGGCAACCTAACATCTCGGATGTAATAGTTGACAACATTTCTGGCGTGTCCGCCCGTACTTCTCGGTGGGAACATTATATACGTCTATAACGTTATATATCCTAGCCTAAGGCCACATAACATGTCGAATGTAATATTTTACAACATTCCTGGCGTGTCGTCGCCTGCTTCTCGATGGGGACATTATATACGTCTATAACGTTGTATATCCTAACATAAAGCAACCTAACATCTGGGATGTAATGTTTTACAAGATTCCTGGCATGTCGGTCCCCAAGTCTCGGTAGGAACATTATATACGTCTATAACGATATATATCCAAACCGAAGGGAACCTAACATCTCGGATGTAATATTTTACAACATTCCTGGCGTGTCGTCGCCTGCTTCTCGATGGGGATATTATATACGTCTATAACGTTGTATATCCTAACCTAACGCAACCTAACATCTCGGATGTAATATTCTACAACATTCCTGGCATGTCGGTCCCTACATCTCGGTGGGAACATACTATACGTCTATAAAGTTGTATATCCTAACCTAAGGGAACCTAACATCTCGGGTGTAATATTTTACAACATTCCTGACTCGTCGGCCCCTATTTTTAGGTGGGAACATTATATACGTCTATAACGATATATATCCAAACCGAAGGGAACCTAACATCTCGGATGTAATATTTTACAACATTCCTGGCGTGTGGTCGCCTGCTTCTCGATGGGGACATTATATACGTCTATAACGTTGTATATCCTAACCTAACGCAACCTAACATCTCGGATGTAATATTTTACAACATTCCTGGCATGTCGGTGCCTACGTCTCGGTGGGAACATTATATACGTCTATAACGTTATATATCCTAGCCTAAGGCCACCTAACATGTCGAATGTAATATTTTACAACATTCCTGACGCGTCGGCCCCTATTTTTCGGTGGGAACATTACATACGTCTATAACGTTATATATCCTAGTCTAAGGCAACCTGACATGTCGAATGTAATATTTTACAACACTCCTGTCGTGTAGTCGCCTACTTCTGGATGGGGACATTATATACATCTATAACTTTGTATATCCTAACCTAAGGCAGCCTAACATCTCGGATGTAATATTTTACAACATTCCTGGCATGTCGGTCCCTACATCTCGGAGGCAACATACTATACGTTTATAACGTTGTATATCCTAACCTAAGGGAACCTGACATCTCGGGTGTAATATTTTACAACATTCCTGACGCGTCGGCCCCTATTTTTCGGTGGGAACATTATATACGTCTATAACGTTATATATCCTAGCCTAAGGCAACCTAAGATGTCGAATGTAATATTCTACAACATTCCTGGCGTGTCGTCGCCTACTTCACGATGGGGACATTATATACATCTATAACATTGTATATCCTAACCTAAGGCAACCTAACATCTCGGATGTAATATTTTACAACATTCTGGTGTGTCGTCGCCTGCTTCTCGATGGGGAGATTATATACGTCTATAACGTTGTATATCCTAACCTAACGCAACCTAACATTTGAGATGCAATATTTTACAACATTCCTGGCATGTCGGTCCCTACATCTCGGTGGGAATATACTATACGTCTATAAAGTTGTATATCCTAACCTAAGGGAACCTAACATCTCGGGTGTAATATTTTACAACATTCCTGACTCGTCGGCCCCTATTTTTAGGTGGGAACATTATATACGTCTGTAACGCTATATATCCTAGCCTAAGGCAACCTAAGATGTCGAATGTAATATTTTACAACATTCTGGCGTGTCGTCGCCTGCTTCTCGATGGGGAGATTATATACGTCTATAACTTAGTATATCCTACCCCAGCGCAACCTAAGATTTGGGATGTAATATTTTACAACATTCCTTGCATGTCGGTGCCTACGTCTCGGTGGGAACATTATATACGTCTATAACGTTATATATCCTAGCCTAAGGCCACCTAACATGTCGAATGTAATATTTTACAACATTCCTGACGCGTAGGCCCCTATTTTTCGGTGGGAACATTACATACGTCTATAACGTTATATATCCTAGTCTAAGGCAACCTGACATGTCGAATGTAATATTTTACAACACTCCTGTCGTGTAGTCGCCTACTTCTGGATGGGGACATTATATACATCTATAACTATGTATATCCTAACCTAAGGCAGCCTAACATCTCGGATGTAATATTTTACAACATTCCTGGCATGTCGGTCCCTACATCTCGGTGGGAACATACTATACGTCTATAACGTTGTATATCCTAACCTAACGCAACCTAACATTTGGGATGCAATATTTTACAACATTCCTGGCATGTCGGTGCCTACGTCTCGGTGGGAACATTATATACGTCTATAATGATACATGTCCCAACCTAAGGCAACCTAACACCTAGGATGTAATAGTTGACAACATTCCTGGCGTCTAGGCCCGTACTTCTCGGTGGGAACATTGTATACGTCTATAACGTTATATATCCTAGCCTAAGGCAACCTAACATGTCGAATGTAATATTTTACAACATTCCTGGCGTGTCGTCCCCTGCTTCTCGATGGGGACATTATATACGTCTATAACGTTGTACATCCTAACCTAACGCAACCTAACATCTCGGATGTAATATTTTACAACATTCCTGGCATGTCGGTCCGTACATCTCGGTGGGAACATACTATACGTCTATAACGATATATATCCAAACCGAAGGGAACCTAACATCTCGGATGTAATATTTTACAACATTCCTGGCGTGTCGTCGCCTGCTTCTCGATGGGGATATTATATACGTCTATAACGTTGTATATCCTAACCTAACGCAACCTAACATCTCGGATGTAATATTCTACAACATTCCTGGCATGTCGGTCCCTACATCTCGGTGGGAACATACTATACGTCTATAAAGTTGTATATCCTAACCTAAGGGAACCTAACATCTCGGGTGTAATATTTTACAACATTCCTGACTCGTCGGCCCCTATTTTTAGGTGGGAACATTATATACGTCTATAACGATATATATCCAAACCGAAGGGAACCTAACATCTCGGATGTAATATTTTACAACATTCCTGGCGTGTGGTCGCCTGCTTCTCGATGGGGACATTATATACGTCTATAACGTTGTATATCCTAACCTAACGCAACCTAACATCTCGGATGTAATATTTTACAACATTCCTGGCATGTCGGTGCCTACGTCTCGGTGGGAACATTATATACGTCTATAACGTTATATATCCTAGCCTAAGGCCACCTAACATGTCGAATGTAATATTTTACAACATTCCTGACGCGTCGGCCCCTATTTTTCGGTGGGAACATTACATACGTCTATAACGTTATATATCCTAGTCTAAGGCAACCTGACATGTCGAATGTAATATTTTACAACACTCCTGTCGTGTAGTCGCCTACTTCTGGATGGGGACATTATATACATCTATAACTTTGTATATCCTAACCTAAGGCAGCCTAACATCTCGGATGTAATATTTTACAACATTCCTGGCATGTCGGTCCCTACATCTCGGAGGCAACATACTATACGTTTATAACGTTGTATATCCTAACCTAAGGGAACCTGACATCTCGGGTGTAATATTTTACAACATTCCTGACGCGTCGGCCCCTATTTTTCGGTGGGAACATTATATACGTCTATAACGTTATATATCCTAGCCTAAGGCAACCTAAGATGTCGAATGTAATATTCTACAACATTCCTGGCGTGTCGTCGCCTACTTCACGATGGGGACATTATATACATCTATAACATTGTATATCCTAACCTAAGGCAACCTAACATCTCGGATGTAATATTTTACAACATTCTGGTGTGTCGTCGCCTGCTTCTCGATGGGGAGATTATATACGTCTATAACGTTGTATATCCTAACCTAACGCAACCTAACATTTGAGATGCAATATTTTACAACATTCCTGGCATGTCGGTCCCTACATCTCGGTGGGAATATACTATACGTCTATAAAGTTGTATATCCTAACCTAAGGGAACCTAACATCTCGGGTGTAATATTTTACAACATTCCTGACTCGTCGGCCCCTATTTTTAGGTGGGAACATTATATACGTCTGTAACGCTATATATCCTAGCCTAAGGCAACCTAAGATGTCGAATGTAATATTTTACAACATTCTGGCGTGTCGTCGCCTGCTTCTCGATGGGGAGATTATATACGTCTATAACTTAGTATATCCTACCCCAGCGCAACCTAAGATTTGGGATGTAATATTTTACAACATTCCTTGCATGTCGGTGCCTACGTCTCGGTGGGAAAATTATATACGTCTATAACGTTATATATCCTAGCCTAAGGCCACCTAACATGTCGAATGTAATATTTTACAACATTCCTGACGCGTAGGCCCCTATTTTTCGGTGGGAACATTACATACGTCTATAACGTTATATATCCTAGTCTAAGGCAACCTGACATGTCGAATGTAATATTTTACAACACTCCTGTCGTGTAGTCGCCTACTTCTGGATGGGGACATTATATACATCTATAACTATGTATATCCTAACCTAAGGCAGCCTAACATCTCGGATGTAATATTTTACAACATTCCTGGCATGTCGGTCCCTACATCTCGGTGGGAACATACTATACGTCTATAACGTTGTATATCCTAACCTAACGCAACCTAACATTTGGGATGCAATATTTTACAACATTCCTGGCATGTCGGTGCCTACGTCTCGGTGGGAACATTATATACGTCTATAATGATACATGTCCCAACCTAAGGCAACCTAACACCTAGGATGTAATAGTTGACAACATTCCTGGCGTCTAGGCCCGTACTTCTCGGTGGGAACATTGTATACGTCTATAACGTTATATATCCTAGCCTAAGGCAACCTAACATGTCGAATGTAATATTTTACAACATTCCTGGCGTGTCGTCCCCTGCTTCTCGATGGGGACATTATATACGTCTATAACGTTGTACATCCTAACCTAACGCAACCTAACATCTCGGATGTAATATTTTACAACATTCCTGGCATGTCGGTCCGTACATCTCGGTGGGAACATACTATACGTCTATAACGATATATATCCAAACCGAAGGGAACCTAACATCTCGGATGTAATATTTTACAACATTCCTGGCGTGTCGTCGCCTGCTTCTCGATGGGGACGTTATATACGTCTATAACGTTGTATATCCTAACCTAACGCAACCTAACATCTCGGATGTAATATTTTACAACATTCTTGGCATGTCGGACCCTACATCTCGGTGGGAACATACTATACGTCTATAAAGTTGTATATCCTAACCTAAGGGAACATAACATCTCGGGTGTAATATTTTACAACATTCCTGACTCATCGGCCCCTATTTTTAGGTGGGAACATTATATACGTCTATAACGCTATATATCCTAACCTAACGCAACCTAACATTTGGGATGCAATATTTTACAACATTCCTCGCATGTCGGTGCCTACGTCTCGGTGGGAACATTATATACGTCTATAACGATATATGTCCCAACCTAAGGCAACCTAACACCTCGGATGTAATAGTTGACAACATTCCTGGCGTCTAGGCTCGTACTTCTCGGTGGGAACATTGTATACGTCTATAACGTTATATATCCTAGCCTAAGGCGACCTAACATGTCGAATGTAATATTTTACATCATTCCTGGCGTGTCGTCGCCTGCTTCTCGATGGGAACATTATATACGTCTATAACGTTGTGTATCCTAACCTAAAGCAACCTAACATCTGAGATGTAATATTCCTGGCGTGTCGTCGCCTACTTCTGGATGGGGAGATTATATACGTCTATAACGTTATATATCCTAACCTAAGGCAACCTAACATCTCGGATGTAATAGTTGACAACATTTCTGGCGTGTCCGCCCGTACTTCTCGGTGGGAACATTATATACGTCTATAACGTTATATATCCTAGCCTAAGGCCACATAACATGTCGAATGTAATATTTTACAACATTCCTGGCGTGTCGTCGCCTGCTTCTCGATGGGGACATTATATACGTCTATAACGTTGTATATCCTAACCTAAAGCAACCTAACATCTGGGATGTAATATTTTACAAGATTCCTGGCATGTCGGTCCCCAAGTCTCGGTAGGAACATTATATACGTCTATAACGATATATATCCAAACCGAAGGGAACCTAACATCTCGGATGTAATATTTTACAACATTCCTGGCGTGTGGTCGCCTGCTTCTCGATGGGGACATTATATACGTCTATAACGTTGTATATCCTAACCTAACGCAACCTAACATCTCGGATGTAATATTTTACAACATTCCTGGCATGTCGGTCCCTACATCTCGGTGGGAACATATTATACGTCTATAAAGTTGTATATCCTAACCTAAGGGAACCTAACATCTCGGGTGTAATATTTTACAACATTCCTGACGCGTCGGCCCCTATTCCTCGCTGAGAACATTATATATGTCTATAACGTTATATATCATAACCTAAGGCAACCTAACATCTCTACCGTAATATTTCAGAACATTCCTGTTGTGACGGCCCCTACTTCCCGATGGGGATATTATATACGTCCATAACGTTGTATACTCTAACCTAAGGCTATCTAACATCTCGGATGTAATAGTTGATAACATTCCTGGCGTGTCGGCCCGAACTTCTCGGTGGGAACATTATATACGTCTATAACGATACATATCCTAACGTAAGGCAACATGACATCTTGGATGTAATATTTTACAACATTCCTGGCGTATCGTCGCCTGCTTCTCGATGGGGACACTATATACGTCTATAACGATATATATCCTAACCTAAAGCAACCTAACATCTCGGGTGTAATATTTTACAACATTCCTGACGCGTCGGCCCCTATTTCTCGGTGGGAACATAATACACGTCTATAACGTTATATATCCTAGCCTAAGGTAACCTAACATCTCGGATGTAATATTTTACAACATTTCTGGCGTGTCGTCGCCTGCTTCTCGATGGGGACATTATATTCGTCTATATCGTTGTATATCCTAACCTAAAGCAACCTAACATCTCGGGTGTAATATTTTACAACATTCCTGACGCGTCGGCCCCTATTTCTCGGTGGGAACATAATACACGTCTATAACGTTATATATCCTAGCCTAAGGTAACCTAACATCTCGGAAGTAATATTTTACAACATTCCTGGCGTGTCGTCGCCTACTTCTGGATGGGACATTATATACATCTATAACGTTGTATATCCTAACCTAAGGGAACCTAACATCTCGGGTGTAATATTTTACAACATTCCTGACGCGTCGGCCCCTATTTTTCGGTGGGAATATTATATACGTCTATAACGTTATATATCCTAACCTAAGGCAACCTAACATCTCGGATGCAATAGTTCACAACATTCCTGGCGTGTCCACACGTACTTCTCGGTGGGAACATTATATACGTCTATAACGTTATATATCCTAGCATAAGGCCACATAACATGTCGAATGTAATATTTTACAACATTCCTGTCGTGTCGTCGCCTGCTTCTCGATGGGGATATTATATACGTCTATAACGTTGTATATCCTAACCTAAAGCAACCTAACCTCTGGGATGTAATATTTTACAAGATTCCTGGCATGTCGGTCCCCAAGTCTCGGTAGGAACATTATATACGTCTATAACGATATATATCCAAACCTAAGGGAACCTAACATCTCGGATGTAATATTTTACAACATTCCTGGCGTTTCGTCGCCTGCTTCTTGATGGGGACATAATATGCGCCTATAACGTTGTATATCGTAACCTAACGCAACCTAACATCTGGAATGTAATATTTTACAACATTCTAGCGTGTCGTCGCCTGCTTCTCGATGGGGAGATTATATACGTCTATAACGTTGTATATCCTAACCTAACGCAACCTAACATTTGGGATGTAATATTTTACAACATTCGTTGCATGTCGGTGCCTACGTCTCGGTGGGAACATTATATACGTCTATAACGATATATATCCTAACCTAAGGCAACCTAAACCTCGGATGTAATAGTTGACATCATTCCTGGCGTGTAGGCCCGTACTTCTCGGTGGGAACATTGTATACGTCTATAACGTTATATATCCTAGCCTAAGGCGACCTAACATATCGAATGTAATATTTTACATCATTCCTGGCTTGTCGTCGCCTGCTTCTCGATGGGAACATTATATACGTCTATAACGTTGTGTATCCTAACCTAACGCAACCTAGCATCTGGGATGTAATATTCCTGGCGTGTCGTCACCTACTTCTGGATGGGGACATTATATACGTCTATAACGTTATATATCATAACCTAAGGCAACCTAACATCTCGGATGTAATATTTTACAACATTCCTGGCATATCGGTCCCTACTTCTCGGTGGAAACATTGTATACGTCTATAACGATATATATCCTAGCCTGAGGCAACCTAACATCTCGGATGTAATATTTTACAACATTCCTGGCGCGTCGGCCCCTATTTTTCGGTGGGAACATTATATACGTCTATAACGTTATATATCCTAACCTAAGGGACCCTAACATGTCGTATGTAATATTTTACAACATTCCTGGCGTGTCGTAGCCTGCTTCTCGATGGGGACATTATATACGTCTATAACGTTGTATATCCTAACCTAAAGCAATCTAACATCTGGGATGTAATATTTTACAACATTCCAGGCGTGTCCGCCCGTACTTCTCGGTGGGAACATTATATACGTCTATAACGTTATATATCCTATCCTAAGGCGACATAATATGTCGAATGTGATATTTTACAACATTCCTGGCGTGTCGTCGCCTGCTTCTCGATGGGGACATTATATACGTCTATAACGTTGTATATCCTAATCTAACGCAACCGAACATTTGGGATGTAATATTTTACAACATTCCTGGCATGTCGTTCCCTACGCCTCGGTGGGAACATTATATACGTCTATAACGATATATATCCTAAGCTAAGGCTACCTAACACCTCGGCTGTAATAGTTGTCAACATTCCTGGCGTGTAGGCCCGTACTTCTTGGTGGGAACATTGTATACGTCTATAACGTTATATATCCTAGCCTAAGGCGAACTAACATGTCGAATGTAATATTTTACATCATTCCTGGCGTGTCGTCACCTGCTTCTCGATGGGAACATTATATACGTCTATAACGTTATATATCATAACCTAAGGCAACCGAACATCTGGGATGTAATATTTTACAACATTCCTGGCATATCGGTCCCTACTTCTCGGTGGAAACATTGTATACGTCTATAACGATATATATCCTAGCCTAAGGCAACCTAACATCTCGCATGTAATATTTTAGAACATTCCTGGCGTGTCGTCGCCTACTTCTCGATGGGGACATTATATACGTCGATAACGTTATATATCCTAGCCTAAGGCAACCTAACATCTCGGATGGAATATTTTACAACATTCCTGGCGTGTCGTTGCCTGCTTCTCGATGGGGACATTATATACGTCTATAACGTTGTATATCCTAACCTAAAGCAACCTAACATCTGGGATGTAATATTTTACAACATTCCTGGCGTGTCGTCGCCTAGTTTGGATGGGGTCATTATATACATCTATAACGCTGTATATCCTAACCTAAGGCAACCTAGCATCTCGGATGTAATATTTTACAACATTCCTGGCATGTCGGTCCCTACATCTCGGTGGGAACATACTATACGTCTATAACGTTGTATATCCTAACCTAAGGGAACCTAACATCTCGGGTGTAAACTTTTACAACATTCCTGACGCGTCGGGCCCTATTTTTCGGTGTGAACATTATATACGGCTATAACGTTATATATGCTAGCCTAAGGCAACCTAACATGTCGAATGTAATATTTTACAACATTCCTGTCGTGTCGTCGCCTGCTTCTCGATGGGGAGATTATATACGTCTATAACGTTGTATATCCTAACCTAACGCAACCTAACATTTGGGATGTAATATTTTACAACATTCCTTGCATGTCGGTGCCTACGTCTCGGTGGGAACATTATATACGTCTATAACGATATATATCCTAACCTAAGGCAACCTAACGCCTCGGATGTAATAGTTGACAACATTCCTGGCGTGTAGGCCCGTACTTCTCGGTGGGAACATTGTATACGTCTATAACGCTATATATCCTAGTCTAAAGCAACCTAACATGTCGAATGTAATATTTTACAACATTCCTGGCGTGTCGTCGCCTACTTCTCGATGGGGACATTATATACGTCTATAACGTTGTATATCCTAACCTAACGCAACCTAACATCTCGTATGTAATATTTTACAACATTCCTGGCATGTCGGTCCCTACATCTCGACGGGAACACACTATACGTCTATAACGTTGTATATCCTAACCTAACGCAACCTAAGATTTGGGATGCAATATTTTACAACATTCCTGGCATGTCGGTGCCTACGTCTCGGTGGGAACATTATATACGTCTATAACGATATATGTCCCAACCTAAGGCAACCTAACACCTCGGATGTAATAGTTGACAACATTCCTGGCGTCTAGGCCCGTACTTCTCGGTGGGAACATTGTATACGTCTATAACGTTATATATCCTAGCCTAAGGCCACATAACATGTCGAATGTAATATTTTACAACATTCCTGGCGTGTCGTCGCCTGCTTCTCGATGGGGACATTATATACGTCTATAACGTTGTGTATCCTAACCTAACGAAACCTAACATCTGGGATGTAATATTCCTGGCGTGTCGTCGCCTACTTCTGGATGGGGAGATTATATACGTCTATAACGTTATATATCCTAACCTAAGGCAACCTAACATCTCGGATGTAATATTTTACAACATTCTTGGCATGTCGGTCCCTACATCTCGACGGGAACACACTATTCGTCTATAACGTTGTATATCCTAACCTAACGCAACCTAAGATTTGGGATGCAATATTTTACAACATTCCTGGCATGTCGGTGCCTACGTCTCGGTGGGAACATTATATACGTCTATAACGATATATGTCCCAACCTAAGGCAACCTAACACCTCGGATGTAATAGTTGACAACATTCCTGGCGTCTAGGCCCGTACTTCTCGGTGGGAACATTGTATACGTCTATAACGTTATATATCCTAGCCTAAGGCCACATAACATGTCGAATGTAATATTTTACAACATTCCTGGCGTGTCGTCGCCTGCTTCTCGATGGGGACATTATATACGTCTATAACGTTGTGTATCCTAACCTAGCGAAACCTAACATCTGGGATGTAATATTCCTGACGTGTCGTCGCCTACTTCTAGATGGGGAGATTATATACGTCTATAACGTTATATATCCTAACCTAAGGCAACCTAACATCTCGGATGTAATATTTTACAACATTCTTGGCATGTCGGACCCTACATCTCGGTGGGAACATACTATACGTCTATAAACTTGTATATCCTAACCTAAGGCAACATAACATCTCGGGTGTAATATTTTACAACATTCCTGACGCGTCGGCCCCTATTTCTCGGTGGGAACATTATATACGTCTATAACGTTATATATCCTAGCCTAAGGCGACCTAACATGTCGGATGTAATAGTTGATAACATTCCTGGCGTGTCGGCCCGTACTTCTCGGTGGTAACTTTACATACGTCTATAACGTTATATATCCTAGCCTAAGTCAACCTAACATGTCGAATGTAATATTTTACAACATTCCTGGCGTGTCGTCGCCTGCTTCTCGATGGGAACATTATATACGTCTATAACGTTGTGTATCCTAACCTAACGCAACCTAAGATTTGGGATGTAATATTTTACAACATTCCTTGCATGTCGGTGCCTACGTCACGGTGGGAACATTATATACGTCTATAACGTTATATATCCTAGCCTAAGGCCACCTAACATGTCGAATGTAATATTTTACAACATTCCTGACGCGTCGGCCCCTATTTTTCGGTGGGAACATTACATACGTCTATAACGTTATATATCCTAGTCTAAGGCAACCTGACATGTCGAATGTAATATTTTACAACACTCCTGTCGTGTAGTCGCCTACTTCTGGATGGGGACATTATATACATCTATAACTTTGTATATCCTAACCTAAGGCAGCCTAACATCTCGGATGTAATATTTTACAACATTCCTGACGCGTCGGCCCCTATTTCTCGGTGGGAACATTATATACGTCTATAACGTTATATATCCTAGCCTAAGGCGACCTAACATGTCGGATGTAATAGTTGATAACATTCCTGGCGTGTCGGCCCGTACTTCTCGGTGGTAACATTACATACGTCTATAACGTTATATATCCTAGCCTAAGTCAACCTAACATGTCGAATGTAATATTTTACAACATTCCTGGCGTGTCGTCGCCTGCTTCTCGATGGCGACATTATATACGTCTATAACGTTGTATATCCTAACCTAACGCAACCTAACATCTGGGATGTAATATTTTACAACATTCCTGGCGTGTCGTCCCCTGCTTCTCGATGGGGACATTATATACGTCTATAACGTTGTATATCCTAACCTAACGCAACCTAACATCTCGGATGTAATATTTTACAACATTCCTGGCATGTCGGTCCCTACATCTCGGTGGGAACATACTATACGTCTATAACGTGGTATATCCTAACCTAAGGGAACCTAACATCTCGGGTGTAATATTTTACAACATTCCTGACGCGTCGGCCCCTATTTTTCGGTGGGAACATTATATACGTCTATAACGTTATATATCCTAGCCTAAGGCAACCCAAGATGTCGAATGTAATATTTTACAACATTCCTGGTGTGTCGTCGCCTACTTCACGATGGGGACATTATATACATCTATAACATTGTATATCCTAACCTAAGGCAACCTAACATCTCGGATGTAATATTTTACAACATTCTGGCGTGTCGTCGCCTGCTTCTCGATGGGGAGATTATATACGTCTATAACGTTGTATATCCTAACCTAACGCAACATAACATTTGGGATGCAATATTTTACAACATTCCTGGCATGTCGGTGCCTACGTCTCGGTGGGAACATTATATACGTCTATAACGATATATGTCCCAACCTAAGACAACCTAACACCTCGGATGTAATAGTTGACATCATTCCTGGCGTCTAGGCCCGTACTTCTCGGTGGGAACATTGTATACGTCTATAACGTTATATATCCTAGCCTAAGGCCACATAACATGTCGAATGTAATATTTTACAACATTCCTGGCATGTCGGTCCCTACATCTCGGTGGGAACTTACTATACGTCTATAAAGTTGTATATCCTAACCTAAGGGAACCTAACATCTCGGGTGTAATATTTTACAACATTCCTCACGCGTCGGCCCCTATTTCTCGGTGGGAACATTATATACGTCTATAACGTTATATATCCTAGCCTAAGGCGACCTAACATGTCGGATGTAATAGTTGATAACATTCCTGGCGTGTCGGCCCGTACTTCTCGGTGGTAACTTTACATACGTCTATAACGTTATATATCCTAGCCTAAGTCAACCTAACATGTCGAATGTAATATTTTACAACATTCCTGGCGTGTCGTCGCCTGCTTCTCGATGGGGACATTATATACGTCTATAACGTTGTATATCCTAACCTAACGCAACCTAACATCTGGGATGTAATATTTTACAACATTCCTGGCGCGTCGGCCACTATTTCTCGGTGGGAACATTATATACGTCTATAACGTTATATATCCTAGCCTAAGGCGACCTAACATGTCGGATGTAATAGTTGATAACATTCCTGGCGTGTCGGCCTGTACATCTCGGTGGTAACATTACATACGTCTATAACGTTATATATCCTAGCCTAAGGCAACCTAACATGTCGAATGTAATATTTTACAACATTCTGGCGTGTCGTCGCCTGCTTCTCGATGGGGAGATTATATACGTCTATAACTTTGTATATCCTAACCTAACGCAACCTAAGATTTGGGATGTAATATTTTACAACATTCCTGGCATGTCGGTCCCTACATCTCGGTGGGAACACACTATACGTCTATAACGTTGTATATCCTAACCTAAGGGAACCTAACATCTCGGGTATAATATTTTACAACATTCCTGACGGGTCGGCCCCTATTTTTCGGTGGGAACATTATATACGTCTATAACGTTATATATCCTAGTCTAAGGCAACCCAAGATGTCGAATGTAATATTTTACAACATTCCTGGTGTGTCGTCGCCTACTTCACGATGGGGACATTATATACATCTATAACATTGTATATCCTAACCTAAGGCAACCTAACATCTCGGATGTAATATTTTACAACATTCTGGCGTGTCGTCGCCTGCTTCTCGATGGGGAGATTATATACGTCTATAACGTTGTATATCCTAACCTAACGCAACCTAACATTTGGGATGCAATATTTTACAACATTCCTGGCATGTCGGTGCCTACGTCTCGGTGGGAACATTATATACGTCTATAACGATATATGTCCCAACCTAAGGCAACCTAACACCTCGGATGTAATAGTTGACAACATTCCTGGCGTCTAGGCCCGTACTTCTCGGTGGGAACATTGTATACGTTTATAACGTTATATATCCTAGCCTAAGGCGACCTAACATGTCGAATGTAATATTTTACATCATTCCTGGCGTGTCGTCGCCTGCTTCTCGATGGGAACATTATATACGTCTATAACGTTGTGTATCCTAACCTAACGCAACCTAACATCTGGGACGTAATTTTCCTGGCGTGTCGTCGCCTACTTCTGGATGGGGAGATTATATACGTCTATAACGTTATATATCCTAACCTAAGGCAACCTAACATCTCGGATGTAATAGTTGACAACATTTCTGGCGTGTCCGCCCGTACTTCTGGGTGGGAACATTATATACGTCTATAACGATATATATCCAAACCGAAGGGAACCTAACATCTCGGATGTAATATTTTACAACATTCCTGGCGTGTCGTCGCCTGCTTCTCGATGGGGACATTATATACGTCTATAACGTTGTATATCCTAACCTAACGCAACCTAACATCTCGGATGTAATATTTTACAACATTCCTGGCATGTCGGTCTCTATATCTCGGTGGGAACATACTATACGTCTATAAAGTTGTATATCCTAACCTAAGGGAACCTAACATCTCGGGTGTAATATTTTACAACATTCCTGACTCGTCGGCCCCTATTTTTAGGTGGGAACATTATATACGTCTATAACGCTATATATCCTAGCCTAAGGCAACCTAAGATGTCGAATGTAATATTTTACAACATTCTGGCGTGTCGTCGCCTGCTTCTCGATGGGAACATTATATACGTCTATAACGTTGTGTATCCTAACCTAACGCAACCTAACATCTGGGATGTAATATTCCTGGCGTGTCGTCGCCTACTTCTGGATGGGGAGATTATATACGTCTATAACGTTATATATCCTAACCTAAGGCAACCTAACATCTCGGATGTAATAGTTGACAACATTCCTGGCGTGTCCGCCCGTACTTCTCGGTGGGAACATTATATACGTCTATAACGTTATATGTCCTAGCCTAAGGCCACATAACATGTCGAATGTAATATTTTACAACATTCCTGGCGTGTCGTCGCCTGCTTCTCGTTGGGGACATTATATACGTCTTTAACGTTGTATATCCTAACCTAAAGCAACCTAACATCTGGGATGTAATATTTTACAAGATTCCTGGCATGTCGGTCCCCAAATCTCGGTAGGAACATTATATACGTCTATAACGATATATATCCAAACCGAAGGGAACCTAACATCTCGGATGTAATATTTTACAACATTCCTGGCGTGTCGTCGCCTGCTTCTCGATGGGGACATTATATACGTCTATAACGTTGTATATCCTAACCTAACGCAACCTAACATCACGGATGTAATATTTTACAACATTCTTGGCATGTCGGACCCTACATCTCGGTGGGAACATACTATACGTCTATAAAGTTGTATATCCTAACCTAAGGGAACATAACATCTCGGGTGTAATATTTTACAACATTCCTGACTCATCGGCCCCTATTTTTAGGTGGGAACATTATATACGTCTATAACGCTATATATCCTAGCCTAAGGCAACCTAAGATGTCGAATGTAATATTTTACAACATTCTGGCGTGTCGTCGCCTGCTTCTCGATGGGGAGATTATATACGTCTATAACTTTGTATATCCTAACCTAACGCAACCTAAGATTTGGGATGTAATATTTTACAACATTCCTTGCATGTCGGTGCCTACGTCTCGGTGGGAACATTATATACGTCTATAACGTTATATATCCTAGCCTAAGGCCACCTAACATGTCGAATGTAATATTTTACAACATTCCTGACGCGTCGGCCCCTATTTTTCGGTGGGAACATTACATACGTCTATAACGTTATATATCCTAGTCTAAGGCAACCTTACATGTCGAATGTAATATTTTACAACACTCCTGTCGTGTAGTCGCCTACTTCTGGATGGGGACATTATATACATCTATAACTTTGTATATCCTAACCTAAGGCAGCCTAACATCTCGGATGTAATATTTTACAACATTCCTGACGCGTCGGCCCCTATTTCTCGGTGGGAACATTATATACGTCTATAACGTTATATATCCTAGCCTAAGGCGACCTAACATGTCGGATGTAATAGTTGATAACATTCCTGGCGTGTCGGCCCGTACTTCTCGGTGGTAACATTACATACGTCTATAACGTTATATATCCTAGCCTAAGTCAACCTAACATGTCGAATGTAATATTTTACAACATTCCTGGCGTGTCGTCGCCTGCTTCTCGATGGCGACATTATATACGTCTATAACGTTGTATATCCTAACCTAACGCAACCTAACATCTGGGATGTAATATTTTACAACATTCCTGGCGTGTCGTCCCCTGCTTCTCGATGGGGACATTATATACGTCTATAACGTTGTATATCCTCACCTAAGGCAGCCTAACATGTCGGATGTAATATTTTACAACATTCCTGACGCGTAGGCCCCTATTTTTCGGTGGGAACATTACATACGTCTATAACGTTATATATCCTAGTCTAAGGCAACCTGACATGTCGAATGTAATATTTTACAACACTCCTGCCGTGTAGTCGCCTACTTCTGGATGGGGACATTATATACATCTATAACTTTGTATATCCTAACCTAAGGCAGCCTAACATGTCGGATGTAATATTTTACAACATTCCTGGCATGTCGGTCCCTACATCTCGGTGGGAACATACTATACGTCTATAACGTTGTATATCCTAACCTAAGGGAACCTAACATCTCGGGTGTAATATTTTACAACATTCCTGACGGGTCGGCCCCTATTTTTCGGTGGGAACATTATATACGTCTATAACGTTATATATCCTAGTCTAAGGCAACCCAAGATGTCGAATGTAATATTTTACAACATTCCTGGTGTGTCGTCGCCTACTTCACGATGGGGACATTATATACATCTATAACATTGTATATCCTAACCTAAGGCAACCTAACATCTCGGATGTAATATTTTACAACATTCTGGCGTGTCGTCGCCTGCTTCTCGATGGGGAGATTATATACGTCTATAACGTTGTATATCCTAACCTAACGCAACCTAACATTTGGGATGCAATATTTTACAACATTCCTGGCATGTCGGTGCCTACGTCTCGGTGGGAACATTATATACGTCTATAACGATATATGTCCCAACCTAAGGCAACCTAACACCTCGGATGTAATAGTTGACAACATTCCTGGCGTCTAGGCCCGTACTTCTCGGTGGGAACATTGTATACGTCTATAACGTTATATATCCTAGCCTAAGGCGACCTAACATGTCGAATGTAATATTTTACATCATTCCTGGCGTGTCGTCGCCTGCTTCTCGATGGGAACATTATATACGTCTATAACGTTGTGTATCCTAACCTAACGCAACCTAACATCTGGGATGTAATTTTCCTGGCGTGTCGTCGCCTACTTCTGGATGGGGAGATTATATACGTCTATAACGTTATATATCCTAACCTAAGGCAACCTAACATCTCGGATGTAATATTTTACAACATTCCTTGCATATCGGTGCCTACGTCTCGGTGGGAACATTATATACGTCTATAACGTTATATATCCTAGCCTAAGGCCACCTAACATGTCGAATGTAATATTTTACAACATTCCTGACGCGTCGGCCCCTATTTTTCGGTGGGAACATTACATACGTCTATAACGTTATATATCCTAGTCTAAGGCAACCTGACATGTCGAATGTAATATTTTACAACACTCCTGTCGTGTAGTCGCCTACTTCTGGATGGGGACATTATATACATCTATAACTTTGTATATCCTAACCTAAGGCAGCCTAACATCTCGGATGTAATATTTTTCAACATTCCTGACGCGTCGGCCCCTATTTCTCGGTGGGAACATTATATACGTCTATAACGTTATATATCCTAGCCTAAGGCGACCTAACATGTCGGATGTAATAGTTGATAACATTCCTGGCGTGTCGGCCCGTACTTCTCGGTGGTAACATTACATACGTCTATAACGTTATATATCCTAGCCTAAGTCAACCTAACATGTCGAATGTAATATTTTACAACATTCCTGGCGTGTCGTCGCCTGCTTCTCGATGGCGACATTATATACGTCTATAACGTTGTATATCCTAACCTAACGCAACCTAACATCTGGGATGTAATATTTTACAACATTCCTGGCGTGTCGTCCCCTGCTTCTCGATGGGGACATTATATACGTCTATAACGTTGTATATCCTAACCTAACGCAACCTAACATCTCGGATGTAATATTTTACAACATTCCTGGCATGTCGGTCCCTACATCTCGGTGGGAACATACTATACGTCTATAACGTTGTATATCCTAACCTAAGGGAACCTAACATCTTGGGTGTAATATTTTACAACATTCCTGACTCATCGGCCCCTATTTTTAGGTGGGAACATTATATACGTGTATAACGCTATATATCCTAGCCTAAGGCAACCTAAGATGTCGAATGTAATATTTTACAACATTCTGGCGTGTCGTCGCCTGCTTCTCGATGGGGAGATTATATACGTCTATAACGTTGTATATCCTAACCTAACGCAACCTAACATCTGGGATGTAATATTTTACAACATTCCTGGCGTGTCGTCGCCTACCTCTGGATGGGGATATTATATACATCTATATCGTTGTATACCCTAACCTAAAGCAACCTAACATCTCGGGTGTAATATTTTACAACATTCCTGACGCGTCGGCCCCTATTTCTCGGTGGGAACATACTATACGTCTATAACGTTGTATATCCTAACCTAAGGGAACCTAACATCTCGGGTGTAATATTTTACAACATTCCTGACGGGTCGGCCCCTATTTTTCGGTGGGAACATTATATACGTCTATAACGTTATATATCCTAGCCTAAGGCAACCCAAGATGTCGAATGTAATATTTTACAACATTCCTGGTGTGTCGTCGCCTACTTCACGATGGGGACATTATATACATCTATAACATTGTATATCCTAACCTAAGGCAACCTAACATCTCGGATGTAATATTTTACAACATTCTGGCGTGTCGTCGCCTGCTTCTCGATGGGGACATTATATACGTCTTTAACGTTGTATATCCTAACCTAAAGCAACCTAACATCTGGGATGTAATATTTTACAAGATTCCTGGCATGTCGGTCCCCAAGTCTCGGTAGGAACATTATATACGTCTATAACGATATATATCCAAATAGAAGGGAACCTAACATCTCGGATGTAATATTTTACAACATTCCTGGCGTGTCGTCGCCTGCTTCTCGATGGGGACATTATATACGTCTATAACGTTGTATATCCTAACCTAACGCAACCTAACATCTCGGATGTAATATTTTACAACATTCTTGGCATGTCGGACCCTACATCTCGGTGGGAACATACTATACGTCTATAAAGTTGTATATCCTAACCTAAGGGAACATAACATCTCGGGTGTAATATTTTACAACATTCCTGACTCATCGGCCCCTATTTTTAGGTGGGAACATTATATACGTGTATAACGCTATATATCCTAGCCTAAGGCAACCTAAGATGTCGAATGTAATATTTTACAACATTCTGGCGTGTCGTCGCCTGCTTCTCGATGGCGACATTATATACGTCTATAACGTTGTATATCCTAACCTAACGCAACCTAACATCTGGGATGTAATATTTTACAACATTCCTGGCGTGTCGTCGCCTACCTCTGGATGGGGATATTATATACATCTATATCGTTGTATACCCTAACCTAAAGCAACCTAACATCTCGGGTGTAATATTTTACAACATTCCTGTCGCGTCGGCCCCTATTTCTCGGTGGGAACATACTATACGTCTATAACGTTGTATATCCTAACCTAAGGGAACCTAACATCTCGGGTGTAATATTTTACAACATTCCTGACGGGTCGGCCCCTATTTTTCGGTGGGAACATTATATACGTCTATAACGTTATATATCCTAGCCTAAGGCAACCCAAGATGTCGAATGTAATATTTTACAACATTCCTGGTGTGTCGTCGCCTACTTCACGATGGGGACATTATATACATCTATAACATTGTATATCCTAACCTAAGGCAACCTAACATCTCGGATGTAATATTTTACAACATTCTGGCGTGTCGTCGCCTGCTTCTCGATGGGGAGATTATATACGTCTATAACGTTGTATATCCTAACCTAACGCAACCTAACATTTGGGATGCAATATTTTACAACATTCCTGGCATGTCGGTGCCTACGTCTCGGTGGGAACATTATATACGTCTATAACGATATATGTCCCAACCTAAGGCAACCTAACACCTCGGATGTAATAGTTGACAACATTCCTGGCGTCTAGGCCCGTACTTCTCGGTGGGAACATTGTATACGTCTATAACGTTATATATCCTAGCCTAAGGCGACCTAACATGTCGAATGTAATATTTTACATCATTCCTGGCGTGTCGTCTCCTGCTTCTCGATGGGAACATTATATACGTCTATAACGTTGTGTATCCTAACCTAACGCAACCTAACATCTGGGATGTAATTTTCCTGGCGTGTCGTCGCCTACTTCTGGATGGGGAGATTATATACGTCTATAACGTTATATATCCTAACCTAAGGCAACCTAACATCTCGGATGTAATAGTTGACAACATTTCTGGCGTGTCCGCCCGTACTTCTGGGTGGGAACATTATATACGTCTATAACGATATATATCCAAACCGAAGGGAACCTAACATCTCGGATGTAATATTTTACAACATTCCTGGCGTGTCGTCGCCTGCTTCTCGATGGGGACATTATATACGTCTATAACGTTGTATATCCTAACCTAACGCAACCTAACATCTCGGATGTAATATTTTACAAACATTCCTGGCATGTCGGTCTCTACATCTCGGTGGGAACATACTATACGTCTATAAAGTTGTATATCCTAACCTAAGGGAACCTAACATCTCGGGTGTAATATTTTACAACATTCCTGACTCGTCGGCCCCTATTTTTAGGTGGGAACATTATATACGTCTATAACGCTATATATCCTAGCCTAAGGCAACCTAAGATGTCGAATGTAATATTTTACAACATTCTGGCGTGTCGTCGCCTGCTTCTCGATGGGAACATTATATACGTCTATAACGTTGTGTATCCTAACCTAACGCAACCTAACATCTGGGATGTAATATTCCTGGCGTGTCGTCGCCTACTTCTGGATGGGGAGATTATATACGTCTATAACGTTATATATCCTAACCTAAGGCAACCTAACATCTCGGATGTAATAGTTGACAACATTCCTGGCGTGTCCGCCCGTACTTCTCGGTGGGAACATTATATACGTCTATAACGTTATATATCCTAGCCTAAGGCCACATAACATGTCGAATGTAATATTTTACAACATTCCTGGCGTGTCGTCGCCTGCTTCTCGTTGGGGACAATATATACGTCTTTAACGTTGTATATCCTAACCTAAAGCAACCTAACATCTGGGATGCAATATTTTACAAGATTCCTGGCATGTCGGTCCCCAAATCTCGGTAGGAACATTATATACGTCTATAACGATATATATCCAAACCGAAGGGAACCTAACATCTCGGATGTAATATTTTACAACATTCCCGGCGTGTCGTCGCCTGCTTCTCGATGGGGACATTATATACGTCTATAACGTTGTATATCCTAACCTAACGCAACCTAACATCACGGATGTAATATTTTACAACATTCTTGGCATGTCGGACCCTACATCTCGGTGGGAACATGCTATACGTCTATAAAGTTGTATATCCTAACCTAAGGGAACATAACATCTCGGGTGTAATATTTTACAACATTCCTGACTTATCGGCCCCTATTTTTAGGTGGGAACATTATATACGTCTATAAGGCTATATATCCTAGCCTAAGGCAACCTAAGATGTCGAATGTAATATTTTACAACATTCTGGCGTGTCGTCGCCTGCTTCTCGATGGCGACATTATATACGTCTATAACGTTGTATATCCTAACCTAACGCAACCTAACATCTGGGATGTAATATTTTACAACATTCCTGGCGTGTCGTCGCCTACCTCTGGATGGGGATATTATATACATCTATATCGTTGTATACCCTAACCTAAAGCAACCTAACATCTCGGGTGTAATATTTTACAACATTCCTGACGCGTCGGCCCCTATTTCTCGGTGGGAACATACTATACGTCTATAACGTTGTATATCCTAACCTAAGGGAACCTAACATCTCGGGTGTAATATTTTACAACATTCCTGACGGGTCGGCCCCTATTTTTCGGTGGGAACATTATATACGTCTATAACGTTATATATCCTAGCCTAAGGCAACCCAAGATGTCGAATGTAATATTTTACAACATTCCTGGTGTGTCGTCGCCTACTTCACGATGGGGACATTATATACATCTATAACATTGTATATCCTAACCTAAGGCAACCTAACATCCCGGATGTAATATTTTACAACATTCTGGCGTGTCGTCGCCTGCTTCTCGATGGGGAGATTATATACGTCTATAACGTTGTATATCCTAACCTAACGCAACCTAACATTTGGGATGCAATATTTTACAACATTCCTGGCATGTCGGTGCCTACGTCTCGGTGGGAACATTATATACGTCTATAACGATATATGTCCCAACCTAAGGCAACCTAACACCTCGGATGTAATAGTTGACAACATTCCTGGCGTCTAGGCCCGTACTTCTCGGTGGGAACATTGTATACGTCTATAACGTTATATATCCTAGCCTAAGGCGACCTAACATGTCGAATGTAATATTTTACATCATTCCTGGCGTGTCGTCGCCTGCTTCTCGATGGGAACATTATATACGTCTATAACGTTGTGTATCCTAACCTAACGCAACCTAACATCTGGGATGTAATTTTCCTGGCGTGTCGTCGCCTACTTCTGGATGGGGAGATTATATACGTCTATAACGCTATATATCCTAGCCTAAGGCGACCTAACATGTCGGATGTAATAGTTGATAACATTCCTGGCGTGTCGGCCCGTACTTCTCGGTGGTAACATTACATACGTCTATAACGTTATATATCCTAGCCTAAGTCAACCTAACATGTCGAATGTAATATTTTACAACATTCCTGGCGTGTCGTCGCCTGCTTCTCGATGGCGACATTATATACGTCTATAACGTTGTATATCCTAACCTAACGCAACCTAACATCTGGGATGTAATATTTTACAACATTCCTGGCGTGTCGTCGCCTGCTTCTCGATGGGGACATTATATACGTCTTTAACGTTGTATATCCTAACCTAAAGCAACCTAACATCTGGGATGTAATATTTTACAAGATTCCTGGCATGTCGGTCCCCAAGTCTCGGTAGGAACATTATATACGTCTATAACGATATATATCCAAACAGAAGGGAACCTAACATCTCGGATGTAATATTTTACAACATTCCTGGCGTGTCGTCGCCTGCTTCTCGATGGGGACATTATATACGTCTATAACGTTGTATATCCTAACCTAACGCAACCTAACATCTCGGATGTAATATTTTACAACATTCTTGGCATGTCGGACCCTACATCTCGGTGGGAACATACTATACGTCTATAAAGTTGTATATCCTAACCTAAGGGAACATAACATCTCGGGTGTAATATTTTACAACATTCCTGACTCATCGGCCCCTATTTTTAGGTGGGAACATTATATACGTGTATAACGCTATATATCCTAGCCTAAGGCAACCTAAGATGTCGAATGTAATATTTTACAACATTCTGGCGTGTCGTCGCCTGCTTCTCGATGGCGACATTATATACGTCTATAACGTTGTATATCCTAACCTAACGCAACCTAACATCTGGGATGTAATATTTTACAACATTCCTGGCGTGTCGTCGCCTACCTCTGGATGGGGATATTATATACATCTATATCGTTGTATACCCTAACCTAAAGCAACCTAACATCTCGGGTGTAATATTTTACAACATTCCTGACGCGTCGGCCCCTATTTCTCGGTGGGAACATACTATACGTCTATAACGTTGTATATCCTAACCTAAGGGAACCTAACATCTCGGGTGTAATATTTTACAACATTCCTGACGGGTCGGCCCCTATTTTTCGGTGGGAACATTATATACGTCTATAACGTTATATATCCTAGCCTAAGGCAACCCAAGATGTCGAATGTAATATTTTACAACATTCCTGGTGTGTCGTCGCCTACTTCACGATGGGGACATTATTTACATCTATAACATTGTATATCCTAACCTAAGGCAACCTAACATCTCGGATGTAATATTTTACAACATTCTGGCGTGTCGTCGCCTGCTTCTCGATGGGGAGATTATATACGTCTATAACGTTGTATATCCTAACCTAACGCAACCTAACATTTGGGATGCAATATTTTACAACATTCCTGGCATGTCGGTGCCTACGTCTCGGTGGGAACATTATATACGTCTATAACGATATATGTCCCAACCTAAGGCAACCTAACACCTCGGATGTAATAGTTGACAACATTCCTGGCGTCTAGGCCCGTACTTCTCGGTGGGAACATTGTATACGTCTATAACGTTATATATCCTAGCCTAAGGCGACCTAACATGTCGAATGTAATATTTTACATCATTCCTGGCGTGTCGTCGCCTGCTTCTCGATGGGAACATTATATACGTCTATAACGTTGTGTATCCTAACCTAACGCAACCTAACATTTGGGATGTAATTTTCCTGGCGTGTCGTCGCCTACTTCTGGATGGGGAGATTATATACGTCTATAACGTTATATATCCTAACCTAAGGCAACCTAACATCTCGGATGTAATAGTTGACAACATTTCTGGCGTGTCCGCCCGTACTTCTGGGTGGGAACATTATATACGTCTATAACGATATATGTCCAAACCGAAGGGAACCTAACATCTCGGATGTAATATTTTACAACATTCCTGGCGTGTCGTCGCCTGCTTCTCGATGGGGACATTATATACGTCTATAACGTTGTATATCCTAACCTAACGCAACCTAACATCTCGGATGTAATATTTTACAACATTCCTGGCATGTCGGTCTCTACATCTCGGTGGGAACATACTATACGACTATAAAGTTGTATATCCTAACCTAAGGGAACCTAACATCTCGGGTGTAATATTTTACAACATTCCTGACTCGTCGGCCCCTATTTTTAGGTGGGAACATTATATACGTCTATAACGCTATATATCCTAGCCTAAGGCAACCTAAGATGTCGAATGTAATATTTTACAACATTCTGGCGTGTCGTCGCCTGCTTCTCGATGGGAACATTATATACGTCTATAACGTTGTGTATCCTAACCTAACGCAACCTAACATCTGGGATGTAATATTCCTGGCGTGTCGTCGCCTACTTCTGGATGGGGAGATTATATACGTCTATAACGTTATATATCCTAACCTAAGGCAACCTAACATCTCGGATGTAATAGTTGACAACATTCCTGGCGTGTCCGCCCGTACTTCTCGGTGGGAACATTATATACGTCTATAACGTTATATATCCTAGCCTAAGGCCACATAACATGTCGAATCTAATATTTTACAACATTCCTGGCGTGTCGTCGCCTGCTTCTCGTTGGGGACATTATATACGTCTTTAACGTTGTATATCCTAACCTAAAGCAACCTAACATCTGGGATGCAATATTTTACAAGATTCCTGGCATGTCGGTCCCCAAATCTCGGTAGGAACATTATATACGTCTATAACGATATATATCCAAACCGAAGGGAACCTAACATCTCGGATGTAATATTTTACAACATTCCTGGCGTGTCGTCGCCTGCTTCTCGATGGGGACATTATATACGTCTATAACGTTGTATATCCTAACCTAACGCAACCTAACATCACGGATGTAATATTTTACAACATTCTTGGCATGTCGGACCCTACATCTCGGTGGGAACATACTATACGTCTATAAAGTTGTATATCCTAACCTAAGGGAACATAACATCTCGGGTGTAATATTTTACAACATTCCTGACTCATCGGCCCCTATTTTTAGGTGGGAACATTATATACGTCTATAACGCTATATATCCTAGCCTAAGGCAACCTAAGATGTCGAATGTAATATTTTACAACATTCTGGCGTGTCGTCGCCTGCTTCTCGATGGGGAGATTATATACGTCTATAACTTTGTATATCCTAACCTAACGCAACCTAAGATTTGGGATGTAATATTTTACAATATTCCTTGCATGTCGGTGCCTACGTCTCGGTGGGAACATTATATACGTCTATAGCGTTATATATCCTAGCCTAAGGCCACCTAACATGTCGAATGTAATATTTTACAACATTCCTGACGCGTCGGCCCCTATTTTTCGGTGGGAACATTACATACGTCTATAAAGTTATATATCCTAGTCTAAGGCAACCTGACATGTCGAATGTAATATTTTACAACACTCCTGTCGTGTAGTCGCCTACTTCTGGATGGGGACATTATATACATCTATAACTTTGTATATCCCAACCTAAGGCAGCCTAACATCTAGGATGTAATATTTTACAACATTCCTGACGCGTCGGCCCCTATTTCTCGGTGGGAACATTATATACGTCTATAACGTTATATATCCTAGCCTAAGGCGACCTAACATGTCGGATGTAATAGTTGATAACATTCCTGGCGTGTCGGCCCGTACTTCTCGGTGGTAACATTACATACGTCTATAACGTTATATATCCTAGCCTAAGTCAACCTAACATGTCGAATGTAATATTTTACAACATTCCTGGCGTGTCGTCGCCTGCTTCTCGATGGCGACATTATATACGTCTATAACGTTGTATATCCTAACCTAACGCAACCTAACATCTGGGATGTAATATTTTACAACATTCCTGGCGTGTCGTCCCCTGCTTCTCGATGGGGACATTATATACGTCTATAACGTTGTATATCCTAACCTAACGCAACCTAACATCTCGGATGTAATATTTTACAACATTCCTGGCATGTCGGTCCCTACATCTCGGTGGGAAGATACTATACGTCTATAACGTTGTATATCCTAACCTAAGGGAACCTAACATCTTGGGTGTAATATTTTACAACATTCCTGACGCGTCGGCCCCTATTTTTCGGTGAGAACATTATATACGTCTATAACGTTATATATCCTAGCCTAAGGCAACCTAAGATATCGAATGTAATATTTTACAACATTCCTGGCGTGTCGTCGCCTACTTCACGATGGGGACATTATATACATCTATAACATTGTATATCCTAACCTAAGGCAACCTAACATCTCGGATGTAATATTTTACAACATTCTGGCGTGTCGTCGCCTGCTTCTCGATGGGGAGATTATATACGTCTATAACGTTGTATATCCTAACCTAACGCAACCTAACATTTGGGATGCAATATTTTACAACATTCCTGGCATGTCGGTGCCTACGTCTCGGTGGGAACATTATATACGTCTATAACGATATATGTCCCAACCTAAGGCAACCTAACACCTCGGATGTAATAGTTGACAACATTCCTGGCGTCTAGGCCCGTACTTCTCGGTGGGAACATTGTATACGTCTATAACGTTATATATCCTAGCCTAAGGCGACCTAACATGTCGAATGTAATATTTTACATCATTCCTGGCGTGTCGTCGCCTGCTTCTCGATGGGAACATTATATACGTCTATAACGTTGTGTATCCTAACCTAACGCAACCTAACATCTGGCATGTAATTTTCCTGGCGTGTCGTCGCCTACTTCTGGATGGGGAGATTATATACGTCTATAACGTTATATATCCTAGCCTAAGGCGACCTAGCATGTCGGATGTAATAGTTGATAACATTCCTGGCGTGTCGGCCCGTACTTCTCGGTGGTAACATTACATACGTCTATAACGTTATATATCCTAGCCTAAGTCAACCTAACATGTCGAATGTAATATTTTACAACATTCCTGGCGTGTCGTCGCCTGCTTCTCGATGGGAACATTATATACGTCTATAACGTTGTGTATCCTAACCTAACGCAACCTAACATCTGGGATGTAATTTTCCTGGCGTGTCGTCGCCTACTTCTGGATGGGGAGATTATATACGTCTATAACGTTATATATCCTAACCTAAGGCAACCTAACATCTCGGATGTAATAGTTGACAACATTTCTGGCGTGTCCGCCCGTACTTCTGGGTGGGAACATTATATACGTCTATAACGATATATATCCAAACCGAAGGGAACCTAACATCTCGGATGTAATATTTTACAACATTCCTGGCGTGTCGTCGCCTGCTTCTCGATGGGGACATTATATACGTCTATAACGTTGTATATCCTAACCTAACGCAACCTAACATCTCGGGTGTAATATTTTACAACATTCCTGACTCGTCGGCCCCTATTTTTAGGTGGGAACATTATATACGTCTATAACGCTATATATCCTAGCCTAAGGCAACCTAAGATGTCGAATGTAATATTTTACAACATTCTGGCGTGTCGTCGCCTGCTTCTCGATGGGAACATTATATACGTCTATAACGTTGTGTATCCTAACCTAACGCAACCTAACATCTGGGATGTAATATTCCTGGCGTGTCGTCGCCTACTTCTGGATGGGGAGATTATATACGTCTATAACGTTATATATCCTAACCTAAGGCAACCTAACATCTCGGATGTAATAGTTGACAATATTCCTGGCGTGTCCGCCCGTACTTCTCGGTGGGAACATTATATACGTCTATAACGTTATATATCCTAGCCTAAGGCCACATAACATGTCGAATGTAATATTTTACATCATTCCTGGCGTGTCGTCGCCTGCTTCTCGATGGGAACATTATATACGTCTATAACGTTGTGTATCCTAACCTAACGCAACCTAACATCTGGGATGTAATATTTTACAACATTCTGGCGTGTCGTCGCCTGCTTCTCGATGGGGAGATTATATACGTCTATAACGTTGTATATCCTAACCTAACGCAACCTAACATTTGGGATGCAATATTTTACAACATTCCTGGCATGTCGGTGCCTACGTCTCGGTGGGAACATTATATACGTCTATAACGATATATGTCCCAACCTAAGGCAACCTAACACCTCGGATGTAATAGTTGACAACATTCCTGGCGTCTAGGCCCGTACTTCTCGGTGGGAACATTGTATACGTCTATAACGTTATATATCCTAGCCTAAGGCGACCTAACATGTCGAATGTAATATTTTACATCATTCCTGGCGTGTCGTCGCCTGCTTCTCGATGGGAACATTATATACGTCTATAACGTTGTGTATCCTAACCTAACGCAACCTAACATCTGGCATGTAATTTTCCTGGCGTGTCGTCGCCTACTTCTGGATGGGGAGATTATATACGTCTATAACGTTATATATCCTAGCCTAAGGCGACCTAACATGTCGGATGTAATAGTTGATAACATTCCTGGCGTGTCGGCCCGTACTTCTCGGTGGTAACATTACATACGTCTATAACGTTATATATCCTAGCCTAAGTCAACCTAACATGTCGAATGTAATATTTTACGACATTCCTGGCGTGTCGTCGCCTGCTTCTCGATGGGGACATTATATACGTCTATAACGTTGTATATCCTAACCTAACGCAACCTAACATCTCGGATGTAATATTTTACAACATTCCTGGCGTGTCGTCGCCTGCTTCTCGATGGGGACATTATATACGTCTATAACGTTGTATATCCTAACCTAACGCAACCTAACATCACGGATGTAATATTTTACAACATTCCTGGCATGTCGGTCTCTACATCTCGGTGGGAACATACTATACGTCTATAAAGTTGTATATCCTAACCTAAGGGAACCTAACATCTCGGGTGTAATATTTTACAACATTCCTGACTCGTCGGCCCCTATTTTTAGGTGGGAACATTATATACGTCTATAACGCTATATATCCTAGCCTAAGGCAACCTAAGATGTCGAATGTAATATTTTACAACATTCTGGCGTGTCGTCGCCTGCTTCTCGATGGGAACATTATATACGTCTATAACGTTGTGTATCCTAACCTAACGCAACCTAACATCAGGGATGTAATATTCCTGGCGTGTCGTCGCCTACTTCTGGATGGGGAGATTATATACGTCTATAACGTTATATATCCTAACCTAAGGCAACCTAACATCTCGGATGTAATAGTTGACAACATTCCAGGCGTGTCCGCCCGTACTTCTCGGTGGGAACATTATATACGTCTATAACGTTATATATCCTAGCCTAAGGCAACCTAACATCTCGGGTTTAATATTTTACAACATTCCTGACGCGTCGGCCCCTATCTCTCGGTGGGAACATTATATACGTCTATAACGTTATATAACATAACCTAAGGCAACCTAAAATCTCTACCGTAATAATTTACGACGTTCCTGGCGTGTCGGTTCGTACTTCTCGGTGCGAACATTATATACGTCTATAACGTTATATATCCTAACGTAAGGCAACATAACATCTCGGATGTAATATTTTACAACATTCCTGGCGTGTCGTCGCCTGCTTCTCGATGGGAACATTATATACGTCTATAACGTTGTATATCCTAACCTAACGCAACCTAACATTTGGGATGCAATATTTTACAACATTCCTGGCATGTCGGTGCCTACGTCTCGGTGGGAACATTATATACGTCTATAACGATATATGTCCCAACCTAAGGCAACCTAACACCTCGGATGTAATAGTTGACAACATTCCTGGCGTCTAGGCCCGTACTTCTCGGTGGGAACATTGTATACGTCTATAACGTTATATATCCTAGCCTAAGGCGACCTAACATGTCGAATGTAATATTTTACATCATTCCTGGCGTGTCGTCGCCTGCTTCTCGATGGGAACATTATATACGTCTATAACGTTGTGTATCCTAACCTAACGCAACCTAACATCTGGCATGTAATTTTCCTGGCGTGTCGTCGCCTACTTCTGGATGGGGAGATTATATACGTCTATAACGTTATATATCCTAGCCTAAGGCGACCTAACATGTCGGATGTAATAGTTGATAACATTCCTGGCGTGTCGGCCCGTACTTCTCGGTGGTAACATTACATACGTCTATAACGTTATATATCCTAGCCTAAGTCAACCTAACATGTCGAATGTAATATTTTACAACATTCCTGGCGTGTCGTCGCCTGCTTCCCGATGGCGACATTATATACGTCTATAACGTTGTATATCCTAACCTAACGCAATCTAACATCTGGGATGTAATATTTTACAACATTCCTGGCGTGTCGTCCCCTGCTTCTCGATGGGGACATTATATACGTCTATAACGTTGTATATCCTAACCTAACGCAACCTAACATCTCGGATGTAATATTTTACAACATTCCTGGCATGTCGGTCCCTTCATCTCGGTGGGAACATACTATACGTCTATAACGTTGTATATCCTAACCTAAGGGAACCTAACATCTTGGGTGTAATATTTTACAACATTCCTGACGCGTCGGCCCCTATTTTTCGGCGAGAACATTATATACGTCTATAACGTTATATATCCTAGCCTAAGGCAACCTAAGATATCGAATGTAATATTTTACAACATTCCTGGCGTGTCGTCGCCTACTTCACGATGGGGACATTATATACATCTATAACATTGTATATCCTAACCTAAGGCAACCTAACATCTCGGATGTAATATTTTACAACATTCTGGCGTCGCCTGCGTCGCCTGCTTCTCGATGGGAACATTATATACGTCTATAACGTTGTGTATCCTAACCTAACGCAACCTAACATCTGGCATGTAATTTTCCTGGCGTGTCGTCGCCTACTTCTGGATGGGGAGATTATATACGTCTATAACGTTATATATCCTAGCCTAAGGCGACCTAACATGTCGGATGTAATAGTTGATAACATTCCTGGCGTGTCGGCCCGTACTTCTCGGTGGTAACATTACATACGTCTATAACGTTATATATCCTAGCCTAAGTCAACCTAACATGTCGAATGTAATATTTTACAACATTCCTGGCGTGTCGTCGCCTGCTTCTCGATGGGGACATTATATACGTCTATAACGTTGTATATCCTAACCTAACGCAACCTAACATCACGGATGTAATATTTTACAACATTCCTGGCATGTCGGTCTCTACATCTCGGTGGGAACATACTATACGTCTATAAAGTTGTATATCCTAACCTAAGGGAACCTAACATCTCGGGTGTAATATTTTACAACATTCCTGACTCGTCGGCCCCTATTTTTAGGTGGGAACATTATATACGTCTATAACGCTATATATCCTAGCCTAAGGCAACCTAAGATGTCGAATGTAATATTTTACAACATTCTGGCGTGTCGTCGCCTGCTTCTCGATGGGAACATTATATACGTCTATAACGTTGTGTATCCTAACCTAACGCAACCTAACATCAGGGATGTAATATTCCTGGCGTGTCGTCGCCTACTTCTGGATGGGGAGATTATATACGTCTATAGCGTTATATATCCTAACCTAAGGCAACCTAACATCTCGGATGTAATAGTTGACAACATTCCAGGCGTGTCCGCCCGTACTTCTCGGTGGGAACATTATATACGTCTATAACGTTATATATCCTAGCCTAAGGCAACCTAACATCTCGGGTTTAATATTTTACAACATTCCTGACGCGTCGGCCCCTATCTCTCGGTGGGAACATTATATACGTCTATAACGTTATATAACATAACCTAAGGCAACCTAAAATCTCTACCGTAATAATTTACGACGTTCCTGGCGTGTCGGTTCGTACTTCTCGGTGCGAACATTATATACGTCTATAACGTTATATATCCTAACGTAAGGCAACATAACATCTCGGATGTAATATTTTACAACATTCCTGGCGTGTCGTCGCCTGCTTCTCGATGGGAACATTATATACGTCTATAACGTTGTATATCCTAACCTAACGCAACCTAACATTTGGGATGCAATATTTTACAACATTCCTGGCATGTCGGTGCCTACGTCTCGGTGGGAACATTATATACGTCTATAACGATATATGTCCCAACCTAAGGCAACCTAACACCTCGGATGTAATAGTTGACAACATTCCTGGCGTCTAGGCCCGTACTTCTCGGTGGGAACATTGTATACGTCTATAACGTTATATATCCTAGCCTAAGGCGACCTAACATGTCGAATGTAATATTTTACATCATTCCTGGCGTGTCGTCGCCTGCTTCTCGATGGGAACATTATATACGTCTATAACGTTGTGTATCCTAACCTAACGCAACCTAACATCTGGCATGTAATTTTCCTGGCGTGTCGTCGCCTACTTCTGGATGGGGAGATTATATACGTCTATAACGTTATATATCCTAGCCTAAGGCGACCTAACATGTCGGATGTAATAGTTGATAACATTCCTGGCGTGTCGGCCCGTACTTCTCGGTGGTAACATTGTATACGTCTATAACGTTATATATCCTAGCCTAAGGCGACCTAACATGTCGAATGTAATATTTTACATCATTCCTGGCGTGTCGTCGCCTGCTTCTCGATGGGAACATTATATACGTCTATAACGTTGTGTATCCTAACCTAACGCAACCTAACATCTGGCATGTAATTTTCCTGGCGTGTCGTCGCCTACTTCTGGATGGGGAGATTATATACGTCTATAACGTTATATATCCTAGCCTAAGGCGACCTAACATGTCGGATGTAATAGTTGATAACATTCCTGGCGTGTCGGCCCGTACTTCTCGGTGGTAACATTACATACGTCTATAACGTTATATATCCTAGCCTAAGTCAACCTAACATGTCGAATGTAATATTTTACGACATTCCTGGCGTGTCGTCGCCTGCTTCTCGATGGGGACATTATATACGTCTATAACGTTGTATATCCTAACCTAACGCAACCTAACATCTCGGATGTAATATTTTACAACATTCCTGGCGTGTCGTCGCCTGCTTCTCGATGGGGACATTATATACGTCTATAACGTTGTATATCCTAACCTAACGCAACCTAACATCACGGATGTAATATTTTACAACATTCCTGGCATGTCGGTCTCTACATCTCGGTGGGAACATACTATACGTCTATAAAGTTGTATATCCTAACCTAAGGGAACCTAACATCTCGGGTGTAATATTTTACAACATTCCTGACTCGTCGGCCCCTATTTTTAGGTGGGAACATTATATACGTCTATAACGCTATATATCCTAGCCTAAGGCAACCTAAGATGTCGAATGTAATATTTTACAACATTCTGGCGTGTCGTCGCCTGCTTCTCGATGGGAACATTATATACGTCTATAACGTTGTGTATCCTAACCTAACGCAACCTAACATCAGGGATGTAATATTCCTGGCGTGTCGTCGCCTACTTCTGGATGGGGAGATTATATACGTCTATAACGTTATATATCCTAACCTAAGGCAACCTAACATCTCGGATGTAATAGTTGACAACATTCCAGGCGTGTCCGCCCGTACTTCTCGGTGGGAACATTATATACGTCTATAACGTTATATATCCTAGCCTAAGGCAACCTAACATCTCGGGTTTAATATTTTACAACATTCCTGACGCGTCGGCCCCTATCTCTCGGTGGGAACATTATATACGTCTATAACGTTATATAACATAACCTAAGGCAACCTAAAATCTCTACCGTAATAATTTACGACGTTCCTGGCGTGTCGGTTCGTACTTCTCGGTGCGAACATTATATACGTCTATAACGTTATATATCCTAACGTAAGGCAACATAACATCTCGGATGTAATATTTTACAACATTCCTGGCGTGTCGTCGCCTGCTTCTCGATGGGAACATTATATACGTCTATAACGTTGTATATCCTAACCTAACGCAACCTAACATTTGGGATGCAATATTTTACAACATTCCTGGCATGTCGGTGCCTACGTCTCGGTGGGAACATTATATACGTCTATAACGATATATGTCCCAACCTAAGGCAACCTAACACCTCGGATGTAATAGTTGACAACATTCCTGGCGTCTAGGCCCGTACTTCTCGGTGGGAACATTGTATACGTCTATAACGTTATATATCCTAGCCTAAGGCGACCTAACATGTCGAATGTAATATTTTACATCATTCCTGGCGTGTCGTCGCCTGCTTCTCGATGGGAACATTATATACGTCTATAACGTTGTGTATCCTAACCTAACGCAACCTAACATCTGGCATGTAATTTTCCTGGCGTGTCGTCGCCTACTTCTGGATGGGGAGATTATATACGTCTATAACGTTATATATCCTAGCCTAAGGCGACCTAACATGTCGGAAGTAATAGTTGATAACATTCCTGGCGTGTCGGCCCGTACTTCTCGGTGGTAACATTACATACGTCTATAACGTTATATATCCTAGCCTAAGTCAACCTAACATGTCGAATGTAATATTTTACAACATTCCTGGCGTGTCGTCGCCTGCTTCCCGATGGCGACATTATATACGTCTATAACGTTGTATATCCTAACCTAACGCAACCTAACATCTGGGATGTAATATTTTACAACATTCCTGGCGTGTCGTCCCCTGCTTCTCGATGGGGACATTATATACGTCTATAACGTTGTATATCCTAACCTAACGCAACCTAACATCTCGGATGTAATATTTTACAACATTCCTGGCATGTCGGTCCCTACATCTCGGTGGGAACATACTATACGTCTATAACGTTGTATATCCTAACCTAAGGCAACCTAACATCTCGGATGTAATAGTTGACAACATTCCAGGCGTGTCCGCCCGTACTTCTCGGTGGGAACATTATATACGTCTATAACGTTATATATCCTAGTCTAAGGCAACCTAACATCTCGGGTTTAATATTTTACAACATTCCTGACGCGTCGGCCCCTATCTCTCGGTGGGAACATTATATACGTCTATAACGTTATATATCATAACCTAAGGCAACCTAAAATCTCTACCGTAATAATTTACGACGTTCCTGGCGTGTCGGTTCGTACTTCTCGGTGCGAACATTATATACGTCTATAACGTTATATATCCTAACGTAAGGCAACATAACATCTCGGATGTAATATTTTACAAAATTCCTGACGCGTCGGCCCCTATTTTTCGGTGGGAACATTACATACGTCTATAACGTTATATATCCTAGTCTAAGGCAACCTGACATGTCGAATGTAATATTTTACAACACTCCTGTCGTGTAGTCGCCTACTTCTGGATGGGGACATTATATACATCTATAACCTTGTATATCCTAACCTAAGGCAGCCTAACATCTCGGATGTAATATTTTACAACATTCCTGGCATGTCGGTCCCTACATCTCGGTGGGAACATACTATACGTCTATAACGTTGTATATCCTAACCTAAGGGAACCTAACATCTCGGGTGTAATATTTTACAACATTCCTGACGCGTCGGCCCCTATTTCTCGGTGCGAACATTATATACGTCTATAACGTTATATATCCTAGCCTAAGGCGACCTAACATGTCGGATGTAATAGTTGATAACATTCCTGGCGTGTCGGCCCGTACTTCTCGGTGGTAACATTACATACGTCTATAACGTTATATATCCTAGCCTAAGTCAACCTAACATGTCGAATGTAATATTTTACAACATTCCTGGCGTGTCGTCGCCTGCTTCTCGATGGGGACATTATATACGTCTATAACGTTGCATATCCTAACCTAACGCAACCTAACATCTGGGATGTAATATTTTACAACATTCCTGGCGTGTCGTCGCCTACTTCTGGATGGGGATATTATATACATCTATATCGTTGTATATCCTAACCTAAAGCAACCTAACATCTCGGGTGTAATATTTTACAACATTCCTGACGCGTCGGCCCCTATTTTTCGCTGAGAACATTATATATGTCTATAACGTTATATATCATAACCTAAGGCAACCTAACATCTCTACCGTAATATTTTACAACATTCCTGTCGTGACGGCCCCTACTTCCCGATGGGGATATTATATACGTCCATAACGTTGTATACTCTAACCTAAGGCTATCTAACATCTCGGATGTAATAGTTGATAACATTCCTGGCGTGTCGGCCCGAACTTATCGGTGGGAACATTATATACGTCTATAACGATACATATCCTATCGTAAGGCAACATGACATCTTGGATGTAATATTTTACAACATTCCTGGCGTATCGTCGCCTGCTTCTCGATGGGGACACTATATACGTCTATAACGATATATATCCTAACCTAAAGCAACCTAACATCTCGGGTGTAATATTTTACAACATTCCTGACGCGTCGGCCCCTATTTCTCGGTGGGAACATAATACACGTCTATAACGTTATATATCCTAGCCTAAGGTAACCTAACATCTCGGATGTAATATTTTACAACATTTCTGGCGTGTCGTCGCCTGCTGCTCGATGGGGACATTATATTCGTCTATATCGTTGTATATCCTAACCTAACGCAACCTAACGTCTGGGATGTAATATTTTACAACTTTCCTGGCATGTCGGTCCCTACGTCTCGGTGGGAACATTATATACGTCTATAACGACATATGTCCTAACCTAAGGCAACCTAACATCTCGGAAGTAATAGTTGACAACTTTCCTGGCGTGTCCGCCCTTACTTCTCGGTGGGAACATTATGTACATCTATAACGTTATATATCCTAGCCTAAGGCGACCTAACATGTCGAATGTAATATTTTACAACATTCCTGGCGTGTCGGTCCCTACTTCTCGGTGGGAATATTATATACGTCTATAACGTTATATATCATAACCTAAGGCAACCTAACTTCTCGGATGTAATATTTTACAACATTTCTGGCATGTCGGTCCCTACTTCTCGGTGGGAATATTATATACGTCTATAACGTTGTGTATCCTAACCTAACGCAACCTAACATCTGGGATGTAATATTCCTGGCGTGTAGTCGCCTACTTCTGGATGGGGAGATTATATACGTCTATAACGTTATATATCCTAACCTAAGGCAACCTAACATCTCGGATGTAATAGATGACAACATTTCTGGCGTGTCCGCCCGTACTTCTCGGTGGGAACATTATATACGTCTATAACGTTATATATCCCAGCCTAAGGCCACATAACATGTCGAATGTAATATTTTACAACATTCCTGGCGTGTCGTCGCCTGCTTCTCGATGGGGACATTATATACGTCTTTAACGTTGTATATCCTAACCTAAAGCAACCTAACATCTGGGATGTAATATATTACAAGAATCCTGGCATGTCGGTCCCCAAGTCTCGGTAGGAACATTATATACGTCTATAACGATATATATCCAAACCGAAGGGAACCTAACATCTCGGATGTAATATTTTACAACATTCCTGGCGTGTCGTCGCCTGCTTCTCGATGGGGACATTATATACGTCTATAACGTTGTATATCCTAACCTAACGCAACCTAACATCTCGGATGTAATATTTTACAACATTCTGGCGTGTCGTCGCCTGCTTCTCGATGGGGACATTATATACGTCTATAACGTTGTATATCCTAACCTAAGGGAACCTAACATCTCGGGTGTAATATTTTACAACATTCCTGGCATGTCAGTCCCTACTTCTCGGTGGGAATATTATATACGTCTATAAAGTTATATATCATAACCTAAGGCAACCTAACATCTCGGATATAATATTTTACATCATTCCTGTCTCGTCGGTTCCTACTTTTCGGTGGGAACATTATATACGTCTATAACGTCATAAATCCTAACGTAAGGCAACATAACATCTCGGGTGCAATATTTTACAACATTCCTGACGCGTCGGTCCCTATTTTTCGGTGGGAACATTATATACGTCGATAACGTTATATATCCTAGTCTAAGGCAAACTAACATGCCGAATGTAATATTTTACAACATTCCTGGCATGTCAGTCCCTACTTCTCGGTGAGAATATTATATACGTCTATAACGTTATATATCATAACCTAAGGCAACCTAACATCTCGGATGTAATACTTTACAACATTCCTGGCGTGTCGTCGCCTGCTTCTCGATGGGGACATTATATACATCTATAACATTGTATATCCTAACCTAAGGCAACCTAACACCTCGGATGTAATATTTTACAACATTCTGGCGTGTCGTCGCCTGCTTCTCGATGGGGAGATTATATACGTCTATAGCGTTGTATATCCTAACCTAAGGGAACCTAACATCTCGGGTGTAATGTTTTACAACATTCCTGTCGCGTCGACCCCTATTTTTCGGTGGGAATATTATATACGTCTATAACGTTATATATCCTAGCCTAAGGCATCCTAACACCTCGGATTTAATAGTTGACAACATTCCTGGCGTGTAGGCCCGTACTTCTCGGTGGGAACATTGTATACGTCTATAACGTTATATATCCTAGCCTAAGGCGACCTAACATATCGAATGTAATATTTTACATCATTCCTGGCGTGTCGTCGCCTGCTTCTCGATGGGAACATTATATACGTCTATAACGTTGTATATCCTAACCTAAAGCAACCTAACATCTGGGATGTAATATTTTACAAGATTCCTGGCATGTCGGTCCCCAAGTCTCGGTAGGAACATTATATAAGTCTATAACGATATATATCCTAACCTAAAGCAACCTATCATCTCGGATGTAATACTTTACAACATTCCTGGCATGTCGGTCCCTACATCTCGGTGGGAACATTCTATACTTCTATAACATTGTATATCCTAACCTAAGGGAACCTAACATCTCGGATGTAATATTTTACAACATTCCTGGCATGTCGGTCCCTACTTCTCGGTGGAAACATTGTATACGTCTATAACGATATATATCCTAACCTAAGGCAACCTAACATCTCGGATGTAATAGTTGACAACATTCCAGGCGTGTCCGCCCGTACTTTTCGGTGGGAACATTGTATACGTCTATAACGTTATATATCCTAGCCTAAGGCCACCTAACATATCGAATGTAATATTTTACATCATTCGTGGCGTGTCGTCGCCTGCTTCTCGATGGGAACATTATATACGACTATAACGTTGTGTAGCCTAACCTAACGCAACCTAACATCTGGGGTGTAATATTCCTGGCGTGTCGTCGCCTACCTCTGGATGGTGACATTATAGACGTCTATAACGTTATATATCCTAACCTAAGGCAACCTAACATCTCGGATGCAATAGTTGACAACATTCCTAGCGTGTCCGCCCGTACTTCTCGGTGGGAACCTTACATACGTCTATAACGTTATATATCCTAGCATAAGGCGACCTAACATATCGAATGTAATATTTTACATCATTCCTGGCGTGTCGTCGCCTGCTTCTCGATGGGAACATTATATACGTCTATAACGTTGTGTATCCTAACCTAACGCAACCTAACATCTGGGATGTAATATTCCTGGCGTGTCGTCGCCTACTTCTGGATGGGGACATTATATACGTCTATAACGTTATATATCCTAACCTAAGGCAACCTAACATCTCGGATGTAATAGTTGACAACATTCCTGGCGTGTCCACCCGTACTTCTCGGTGGGAACATTATATACGTCTATAACGTTATATATCCTAGCCTAAGGCCACCTAACATGTCGAATGTAATATTTTACAACATTCCTGGCGTGTCGTCGCCTGCTTCTCGATGGGGACATTATATACATCTATGACATTGTATATCCTAACTTAAGGCTACCAAACATAGCGAATGTAATATTTTACAACATTCCTGGCGTGTTGTCGCCTACTTCTCGATGGGGACATTATATACATCTATAATCTTGTATATCCTAACCTAAGGCAGCCTAACATTTCGGATGTAGTATTTTACAACATTCCTGGCGTGTCGTCGCCTACTTCTGGATGGGATCATTATGTACATCCATAACGTTGTATATCCTAACCTAAGGGAACCTAACATCTCGGGTGTAATATTTTACAACATTCCTGACGCGTCGGTCCCTATTTTTCGGTGGGAATATTATATACGTCTATAACGTTATATATCCTAGCCTAAGGCAACCTAACACCTCGGATGTAATAGTTGACAACATTCCTGGCGTGTAGGCCCGTACTTCTCGGTGGGAACGTTGTATACATCTATAACGTTATATATCCTAGCCTAAGGCGACCTAACATATCGAATGTAATATTTTACATCATTCCTGGCGTGTCGTCGCCTGCTTCTCGATGGGAACATTATATACGTCTATAACGTTGTGTATCCTAACCTAACGCAACCTAACATCTGGGATGTAATATTCCTGGCGTGTCGTCGCCTACTTCTGGATGGGGACATTATATACGTCTATAACGTTATATATCCTAACCTAAGGCAACCTAACATCTCGGATGTAACAGTTGACAACATTCCTGGCGTGTCCACCCGTACTTCTCGGTGGGAACATTATATACGTCTATAACGTTATATATCCTAGCCTAAGGCCACATAACATGTGGAATGTAATATTTTACAACATTCCTGGCGTGTCGTCGCCTGCTTCTCGATGGGGACATTATATACATCTATAACATTGTATATCCTAACCTAAGGCAACCTAACATCTTGGATGTAATATTTTACAACATTCCTGGCGTGTTGTCGCCTACTTCTCGATGGGGACATTATATACATCTATAATCTTGTATATCCTAACCTAAGGCAGCCTAACATCTCGGATGTAATATTTTACAACATTCCTGGCGTGTCGTCTGTTACTTCTGGATGGGGGCATTATATACATCTATAACGTTGTATATCCTAACCTAAGGGAACCTAACATCTCGGGTGTAATATTTTACAACATTCCTGACGCGACGGCCCCTATTTTTCGGTGGGAATATTATATACGTCTATAACGTTATATATCATAACCTAAGGCAACCTCACATCTCGGATGTAATATTTTACAACATTCCTGGCATATCGGTCCCTACTTCTCGGTGGAAACACTGTATACGTCTATAACGATATATATCATAACCTAAGGCAACCTAACATCTCGGATGTAATATTTTACAACATTCCTGGCATGTCGGTCCCTACTTCTCGGTGGAAACACTGTATACGTCTATAACGATATATATCCTAGCCTAAGGCAACCTAACTTCTCGGATGTAATACTTTACAACATTCTGGCGTGTCGTCGCCTGCTTCTCGATGGGGAGATTATATACGTCTATAACGTTGTATATCCTAACCTAACGCAACCTAACATTTGGGATGTAATATTTTACAACATTCCTGGCATGTCGGTGCCTACGTCTCGGTGGGAACATTATATACGTCTATAACGATATATATCCTAACCTAGGGCAACCTAACATCTCGGATGTAATAGTTGAAAACATTCCTGGCGTGTCCACCCGTACTTCTCGGTGGGAACATTATATACGTCTATAACGTGATATATCCTACCCTAAGGCCACATAACATGTCGAATGTAATGTTTTACAACATTCCTGGCGTGTCGTCGCCTGCTTCTCGATGGGGACATTATATACATCTATAACATTGTATATCCTAACCTAAGGCAACCTAACACCTCGGATGTAATATTTTACAACATTCTGGCGTGTCGTCGCCTGCTTCTCGATGGGGAGATTATATACGTCTATAGCGTTGTATATCCTAACCTAAGGGAACCTAACATCTCGGGTGTAATGTTTTACAACATTCCTGTCGCGTCGACCCCTATTTTTCGGTGGGAATATTATATACGTCTATAACGTTATATATCCTAGCCTAAGGCATCCTAACACCTCGGATTTAATAGTTGACAACATTCCTGGCGTGTAGGCCCGTACTTCTCGGTGGGAACATTGTATACGTCTATAACGTTATATATCCTAGCCTAAGGCGACCTAACATATCGAATGTAATATTTTACATCATTTCTGGCGTGTCGTCGCCTGCTTCTCGATGGGAACATTATATACGTCTATAACGTTGTATATCCTAACCTAAAGCAACCTAACATCTGGGATGTAATATTTTACAAGATTCCTGGCATGTCGGTCCCCAAGTCTCGGTAGGAACATTATATAAGTCTATAACGATATATATCCTAACCTAAAGCAACCTATCATCTCGGATGTAATACTTTACAACATTCCTGGCATGTCGGTCCCTACATCTCGGTGGGAACATTCTATACTTCTATAACATTGTATATCCTAACCTAAGGGAACCTAACATCTCGGATGTAATATTTTACAACATTCCTGGCATGTCGGTCCCTACTTCTCGGTGGAAACATTGTATACGTCTATAACGATATATATCCTAACCTAAGGCAACCTAACATCTCGGATGTAATAGTTGACAACATTCCAGGCGTGTCCGCCCGTACTTTTCGGTGGGAACATTGTATACGTCTATAACGTTATATATCCTAGCCTAAGGCCACCTAACATATCGAATGTAATATTTTACATCATTCGTGGCGTGTCGTCGCCTGCTTCTCGATGGGAACATTATATACGACTATAACGTTGTGTAGCCTAACCTAACGCAACCTAACATCTGGGGTGTAATATTCCTGGCGTGTCGTCGCCTACCTCTGGATGGTGACATTATATACGTCTATAACGTTATATATCCTAACCTAAGGCAACCTAAAATCTCGGATGCAATAGTTGACAACATTCCTAGCGTGTCCGCCCGTACTTCTCGGTGGGAACCTTATATACGTCTATAACGTTATATATCCTAGCCTAAGGCGACCTAACATATCGAATGTAATATTTTACATCATTCCTGGCGTGTCGTCGCCTGCTTCTCGATGGGAACATTATATACGTCTATAACGTTGTGTATCCTAACCTAACGCAACCTAACATCTGGGATGTAATATTCCTGGCGTGTCGTCGCCTACTTCTGGATGGGGACATTATATACGTCTATAACGTTATATATCCTAACCTAAGGCAACCTAACATCTCGGATGTAATAGTTGACAACATTCCTGGCGTGTCCACCCGTACTTCTCGGTGGGAACATTATATACGTCTATAACGTTATATATCCTAGCCTAAGGCCACCTAACATGTCGAATGTAATATTTTACAACATTCCTGGCGTGTCGTCGCCTGCTTCTCGATGGGGACATTATATACATCTATAACATTGTATATCCTAACTTAAGGCTACCAAACATAGCGAATGTAATATTTTACAACATTCCTGGCGTGTTGTCGCCTACTTCTCGATGGGGACATTATATACATCTATAATCTTGTATATCCAAACCTAAGGCAGCCTAACATTTCGGATGTAGTATTTTACAACATTCCTGGCGTGTCGTCGCCTATTTCTGGATGGGATCATTATATACATCCATAACGTTGTATATCCTAACCTAAGGGAACCTAACATCTCGGGTGTAATATTTTACAACATTCCTGACGCGTCGGTCCCTATTTTTCGGTGGGAATATTATATACGTCTATAACGTTATATATCATAACCTAAGGCAACCTCACATCTCGGATGTAATATTTTACAACATTCCTGGCGTGTCGTCTGTTACTTCTGGATGGGGGCATTATATACATCTATAACGTTGTATATCCTAACCTAAGGGAACCTAACATCTCGGGTGTAATATTTTACAACATTCCTGACGCGACGGCCCCTATTTTTCGGTGGGAATATTATATACGTCTATAACGTTATATATCATAACCTAAGGCAACCTCACATCTCGGATGTAATATTTTACAACATTCCTGGCATATCGGTCCCTACTTCTCGGTGGAAACACTGTATACGTCTATAACGATATATATCCTAGCCTAAGGCAACCTAACATCTCGGATGTAATATTTTACAACATTCCTGGCATGTCGGTCCCTACATCTCGGTGGGAACATACTATACGTCTATAACGTTGTATATCCTAACCTAAGGGAACCTAACAACTCGAGTGTAAACTTTTACAACATTCCTGACGCGTCGGGCCCTATTTTTCGGTGGGAACTTTATATACGGCTATAACGTTATATATCCTAGCCTAAGGCAACCTAATATGTCGAATGTAATATTTTACAACATTCCTGGCGTGTCGTCTGTTACTTCTGGATGGGGGCATTATATACATCTATAACGTTGTATATCCTAACCTAAGGGAACCTAACATCTCGGGTGTAATATTTTACAACATTCCTGACGCGACGGCCCCTATTTTTCGGTGGGAATATTATATACGTCTATAACGTTATATATCATAACCTAAGGCAACCTCACATCTCGGATGTAATATTTTACAACATTCCTGGCATATCGGTCCCTACTTCTCGGTGGAAACACTGTATACGTCTATAACGATATATATCCTAGCCTAAGGCAACCTAACATCTCGGATGTAATATTTTACAACATTCCTGGCATGTCGGTCCCTACATCTCGGTGGGAACATACTATACGTCTATAACGTTGTATATCCTAACCTAAGGGAACCTAACAACTCGAGTGTAAACTTTTACAACATTCCTGACGCGTCGGGCCCTATTTTTCGGTGGGAACATTATATGCGGCTATAACGTTATATATCCTAGCCTAAGGCAACCTAATATGTCGAATGTAATATTTTACAACATTCCTGTCGTGTCGTCGCCTGCTTCTCGATGGGGAGATTATTTACGTCTATAACGTTGTATATCCTAACCTAACGCAACCTAACATTTGGGATGTAATATTTTACAACATTCCTTGCATGTCAGTGCCTACGTCTCGGTGGGAACATTATATACGTCTATAACGATATATATCCTAACCTAAGGCAACCTAACACCTCGGATGTAATAGTTGACAACATTCCTGGCGTGTAGGCCCGTACTTTTCGGTGGGAACATTGTATACGTCTATAACGTTATATATCCTAGCCTAAGGCGACCTAACATATCGAATGTAATATTTTACATCATTCCTGGCGTGTTGTCGCCTGCTTCTCGATGGGAACATTATATACGTCTCTAACGTTGTGTATCCTAACCTAACGCAACCTAACATCTGGGATGTTATATTCCTGGCGTGTCGTCGCCTACTTCTGGATGGGGACATTATATACGTCTATAACGTTATATATCCTAACCTAAGGCAAACTAACATCTCGGATGTAACAGTTGACAACATTCCTGGCGTGTCCACCCGTACTTCTCGGTGGGAACATTATATATGTCTATAACGTTATATATCCTAGCCTAAGGCCACATAACATGTGGAATGTAATATTTTACAACATTCCTGGCGTGTCGTCGCCTGCTTCTCGATGGGGACATTATATACATCTATAACATTGTATATCCTAACCTAAGGCAACCTAACATCTCGGATGTAATATTTTACAACATTCTGGCGTGTCGTCGCCTGCTTCTCGATGGGCAGATTATATACGTCTATAACGTTGTATATCCTAACCTAACGCAACCTAACATTTGGGATGTAATATTTTACAACATTCGTTGCATGTCGGTGCCTACGTCTCGGTGGGAACATTATATACGTCTATAACGATATATATCCTAACCTAAGGCAACCTAAACCTCGGATGTAATAGTTGACAACATTCCTGGCGTGTAGGCCCGTACTTCTCTGTGGGAACCTTATATACGTCTATAACGTTATATATCCTAGCCTAAGGCGACCTAACATGTCGAATGTAATATTTTACATCATTCCTGGCGTGTCGTCGCCTGCTTCTCGATGGGAACATTACATACGTCTATAACGTTATATATCATAACCTAAGGCAACCGAACATCTGGAATGTAATATTTTACAACATTCCTGGCATATCAGTCCCTACTTCTCGGTGGAAACATTGTATACGTCTATAACGATATATATCCTAGCCTAGGGCAACCTAACATCTCGGATGTAATATTTTACAACATTCCTGGCGTGTCGTCGCCTACTTCTCGATGGGGACATCATATACGTCTATAACGATATACATCCAAACCTAAGGGAACGTAACATCTCGGATGTAATATTTTAAAACATTCCTGGCACGTCGGTCCCTACTTCTCGGTGGGAATATTATATACGTCTATAACGTTATATATCATAACCTAAGGCAACCTAACATCTCGGATGTAATATTTTACAACATTCCTGGCATATCGGTCCCTACTTCTCGGAGGAAACATTGTGTACGTCTATAACGATATATATCCTAGCCTAAGGCAACCTAACATCCCGGATGTAATATTTTACAATATTCCTTGCATATCGGTCCCTACTTCTCGGAGGAAACATTGTATACGTCTATAACGATATATATCCTAGCCTAAGGCAACCTAACATCTCGGATGTAATATTTTACAACATTCCTGGCGTGTCGTCGCCTACTTCTCGATGGGGACATTATATACATCTATAACATTGTATATCCTAACCTAAGGCAACCTAACATCTCGGATGTAATATTTTACAACATTCTGGCGTGTCGTCGCCGGCTTCTCGATGGGGAGATTATAAACGTCTATAACGTTGTATATCCTAACCTAACGCAACCTAACATTTGGGATGTAATATTTTACAACATTCCTTGCATGTCGGTGCCTACGTCTCGGTAGGAACATTATATACGTCTATAAAGATATATATCCTGACCCAAGGCAACCTAGCACCTCGGATGTAATAGTTGACAACATTCCTGGCGTGTAGGCCCGTACTTCTCGATGGGAACATTGTATACGTCTATAACGTTATATATCCTAGCCTAAGGCAACCTAACATATCGAATGTAATATTTTACATCATTCCTGGCGTGGCGTCGCCTGCTTCTCGATGGGATCATTATATACGTCTATAACGTTGTGTATCCTAACCTAACGCAACCTAACATCTGGGATGTAATATTCCTGGTGTGTCGTCGCCTACTTCTGGATGGGGACATTATATACGTCTATAACGTTATATATCCTAACCTAAGGCAACCTAACATCTCGGATGTAATAGTTGGCAAAAATTCCTGGCGTGTCCGCCCGTACTTCTCGGTGGGAACATTATATACGTCTATAACGTTGTATATCCTAGCCTAAGGCCAGCTAACATGTCGAATGTAATATTTTACAACATTCCTTACGCGTCGGCCCCTATTTTTCGGTGGGAACATTATATACGTCTATAACGTTATATATCCTAGTCTAAGGCAACCTAACATGTCGACTGTAATATTTTACAACATTCCTGGCGTGTCGTCGCCTGCTTCTCGATGGGGACATAATATACATCTATTACATTGTATATCCTAACCTAAGGCAACCTAACATCTCGGATGTAATATTTTACAACATTCTGGCGTGTCGTCGCCGGCTTCTCGATGGGGAGATTATATACGTCTATAACGTTGTATATCCTAACCTAACGCAACCTAACATTTGGGATGTAATATTTTACAACACTCCTTGCATGTCGGTGCCTACGTCTCGGTGGGAACATTATATACGTCTATAACGATATATATCATAACCTAAGGCGACCTAACATGTCGAATGTAATATTTTACATCATTCCTGGCGTGTCGTCGCCTGCTTCTCGATGGGGACATCATATACGTCTATAACGATATACATCCAAACCTAAGGGAACGTAACATCTCGGATGTAATATTTTAAAACATTCCTGGCATGTCGGTCCCTACTTCTCGGTGGGAATATTATATACGTCTATAACGTTATATATCATAACCTAAGGCAACCTAACATCTCGGATGTAATATTTTACAACATTCCTGGCATATCGGTCCCTACTTCTCGGAGGAAACATTGTGTACGTCTATAACGATATATATCCTAGCCTAAGGCAACCTAACATCTCGGATGTAATATTTTACAACATTCCTTGCATATCGGTCCCTACTTCTCGGAGGAAACATTGTATACGTCTATAACGATATATATCCTAGCCTAAGGCAACCTAACATCTCGGATGTAATATTTTACAACATTCCTGGCGTGTCGTCGCCTACTTCTCGATGGGGACATTATATACATCTATAACATTGTATATCCTAACCTAAGGCAACCTAACATCTCGGATGTAATATTTTACAACATTCTGGCGTGTCGTCGCCGGCTTCTCGATGGGGAGATTATAAACGTCTATAACGTTGTATATCCTAACCTAACGCAACCTAACATTTGGGATGTAATATTTTACAACATTCCTTGCATGTCGGTGCCTACGTCTCGGTAGGAACATTATATACGTCTATAAAGATATATATCCTGACCCAAGGCAACCTAGCACCTCGGATGTAATAGTTGACAACATTCCTGGCGTGTAGGCCCGTACTTCTCGATGGGAACATTGTATACGTCTATAACGTTATATATCCTAGCCTAAGGCAACCTAACATATCGAATGTAATATTTTACATCATTCCTGGCGTGGCGTCGCCTGCTTCTCGATGGGATCATTATATACGTCTATAACGTTGTGTATCCTAACCTAACGCAACCTAACATCTGGGATGTAATATTCCTGGTGTGTCGTCGCCTACTTCTGGATGGGGACATTATATACGTCTATAACGTTATATATCCTAACCTAAGGCAACCTAACATCTCGGATGTAATAGTTGGCAAAAATTCCTGGCGTGTCCGCCCGTACTTCTCGGTGGGAACATTATATACGTCTATAACGTTGTATATCCTAGCCTAAGGCCAGCTAACATGTCGAATGTAATATTTTACAACATTCCTTACGCGTCGGCCCCTATTTTTCGGTGGGAACATTATATACGTCTATAACGTTATATATCCTAGTCTAAGGCAACCTAACATGTCGACTGTAATATTTTACAACATTCCTGGCGTGTCGTCGCCTGCTTCTCGATGGGGACATAATATACATCTATTACATTGTATATCCTAACCTAAGGCAACCTAACATCTCGGATGTAATATTTTACAACATTCTGGCGTGTCGTCGCCGGCTTCTCGATGGGGAGATTATATACGTCTATAACGTTGTATATCCTAACCTAACGCAACCTAACATTTGGGATGTAATATTTTACAACACTCCTTGCATGTCGGTGCCTACGTCTCGGTGGGAACATTATATACGTCTATAACGATATATATCATAACCTAAGGCGACCTAACATGTCGAATGTAATATTTTACATCATTCCTGGCGTGTCGTCGCCTGCTTCTCGATGGGAACATTACATACGTCTATAACGTTATATATCATAACCTAAGGCAACCGAACATCTGGAATGTAATATTTTACAACATTCCTGGCATATCAGTCCCTACTTCTCGGTGGAAACATTGTATACGTCTATAACGATATATATCCTAGCCTAGGGCAACCTAACATCTCGGATGTAATATTTTACAACATTCCTGGCGTGTCGTCGCCTACTTCTCGATGGGGACATCATATACGTCTATAACGATATACATCCAAACCTAAGGGAACGTAACATCTCGGATGTAATATTTTAAAACATTCCTGGCATGTCGGTCCCTACTTCTCGGTGGGAATATTATATACGTCTATAACGTTATATATCATAACCTAAGGCAACCTAACATCTCGGATGTAATATTTTACAACATTCCTGGCATATCGGTCCCTACTTCTCGGAGGAAACATTGTGTACGTCTATAACGATATATATCCTAGCCTAAGGCAACCTAACATCTCGGATGTAATATTTTACAACATTCCTTGCATATCGGTCCCTACTTCTCGGAGGAAACATTGTATACGTCTATAACGATATATATCCTAGCCTAAGGCAACCTAACATCTCGGATGTAATATTTTACAACATTCCTGGCGTGTCGTCGCCTACTTCTCGATGGGGACATTATATACATCTATAACATTGTATATCCTAACCTAAGGCAACCTAACATCTCGGATGTAATATTTTACAACATTCTGGCGTGTCGTCGCCGGCTTCTCGATGGGGAGATTATAAACGTCTATAACGTTGTATATCCTAACCTAACGCAACCTAACATTTGGGATGTAATATTTTACAACATTCCTTGCATGTCGGTGCCTACGTCTCGGTAGGAACATTATATACGTCTATAAAGATATATATCCTAACCCAAGGCAACCTAGCACCTCGGATGTAATAGTTGACAACATTCCTGGCGTGTAGGCCCGTACTTCTCGATGGGAACAGTGTATACGTCTATAACGTTATATATCCTAGCCTAAGGCAACCTAACATATCGAATGTAATATTTTACAACATTCTGGCGTGTCGTCGCCGGCTTCTCGATGGGGAGATTATATACGTCTATAACGTTGTATATCCTAACCTAACGCAACCTAACATTTGGGATGTAATATTTTACAACACTCCTTGCATGTCGGTGCCTACGTCTCGGTGGGAACATTATATACGTCTATAACGATATATATCCTAACCCAAGGCAACCTAACACCTCGGATGTAATAGGTGACCACATTCCTGGCATGTAGGCCCGTACTTCTCGTTGGGAACATTGTATACGCCTATAACGTTATATATCCTAACCTAAGGCAACCTAACATCTCGGATGTAATAGTTGGCAAAATTCCTGGCGTGTCCGCCCGTACTTCTCGGTGGGAACATTATATACGTCTATAACGTTGTATATCCTAGCCTAAGACCAGCTAACATGTCGAATGTAATATTTTACAACATTCCTGTCGCGTCGGCCCCTATTTTTCGGTGGGAACATTATATACGTCTATAACGTTATATATCCTAGTCTAAGGCAACCTAACATGTCGACTGTAATATTTTACAACATTCCTGGCGTGTCGTCGACTGCTTCTCGATGGGGACATAATATACATCTATAACATTGTATATCCTAACCTCAAGGCAACCTAACATCTCGGATGTAATATTTTACAACATTCTGGCGTGTCGTCGCCGGCTTCTCGATGGGGAGATTATATACGTCTATAACGTTGTATATCCTAACCTAACGCAACCTAACATTTGGGATGTAATATTTTACAACACTCCTTGCATGTCGGTGCCTACGTCTCGGTGGGAACATTATATACGTCTATAACGATATATATCCTAACCCAAGGCAACCTAACACCTCGGATGTAATAGGTGACCACATTCCTGGCATGTAGGCCCGTACTTCTCGGTGGGAACATTGTATACGCCTATAACGTTATATATCCTAGCCTAAGGCGACCTAACATGTCGAATGTAATATTTTACATCATTCCTGGCGTGTCGTCTCCTGCTTCTCGATGGGAACATTATATACGTCTATAACGTTATATATCATAACCTAAGGCAACCGAACATCTGGGATGTAATATTTTACAACATTCCTGGCATATCGGTCCCTACTTCTCGGTGGAAACATTGTATACGTCTATAACGATATATATCCTAGCCTAAGGCAACCTAACATCTCGCATGTAATATTTTACAACATTCCTGGCGTGTCGTCGCCTACTTCTCGATGGGGACATTATATACATGTATAACATTGTATATCCTAACCTAAGGCAACCTAACATCTCGGATGTAATATTTTACAACATTCTGGCGTGTCGTCGCCGGCTTCTCGATGGGGAGATTATAAACGTCTATAACGTTGTATATCCTAACCTAACGCAACCTAACATTTGGGATGTAATACTTTACAACATTCCTTGCATGTCGGTGCCTACGTCTCGGTAGGAACATTATATACGTCTATAAAGATATATATCCTGACCCAAGGCAACCTAGCACCTCGGATGTAATAGTTGACAACATTCCTGGCGTGTAGGCCCGTACTTCTCGATGGGAACATTGTATACGTCTATAACGTTATATATCCTAGCCTAAGGCAACCTAACATATCGAATGTAATATTTTACATCATTCCTGGCGTGGCGTCGCCTGCTTCTCGATGGGATCATTATATACGTCTATAACGTTGTGTATCCTAACCTAACGCAACCTAACATCTGGGATGTAATATTCCTGGCGTGTCGTCGCCTACTTCTGGATGGGGACATTATATACGTCTATAACGTTATATATCCTAACCTAAGGCAACCTAACATCTCGGATGTAATAGTTGGCAAAAATTCCTGGCGTGTCCGCCCGTACTTCTCGGTGGGAACATTATATACGTCTATAACGTTGTATATCCTAGCCTAAAGCCAGCTAACATGTCGAATGTAATATTTTACAACATTCCTGACGCGTCGGCCCCTATTTTTCGGTGGGAACATTATATACGTCTATAACGTTATATATCCTAGTCTAAGGCAACCTAACATGTCGACTGTAATATTTTACAACATTCCTGGCGTGTCGTCGCCTGCTTCTCGATGGGGACATAATATACATCTATTACATTGTATATCCTAACCTAAGGCAACCTAACATCTCGGATGTAATATTTCACAACATTCTGGCGTGTCGTCGCCGGCTTCTCGATGGGGAGATTATATACGTCTATAACGTTGTATATCCTAACCTAACGCAACCTAACATTTGGGATGTAATATTTTACAACACTCCTTGCATGTCGGTGCCTACGTCTCGGTGGGAACATTATATACGTCTATAACGATATATATCATAACCTAAGGCGACCTAACATGTCGAATGTAATATTTTACATCATTCCTGGCGTGTCGTCGCCTGCTTCTCGATGGGGACATCATATACGTCTATAACGATATACATCCAAACCTAAGGGAACGTAACATCTCGGATGTAATATTTTAAAACATTCCTGGCATGTCGGTCCCTACTTCTCGGTGGGAATATTATATACGTCTATAACGTTATATATCATAACCTAAGGCAACCTAACATCTCGGATGTAATATTTTACAACATTCCTGGCATATCGGTCCCTACTTCTCGGAGGAAACATTGTGTACGTCTATAACGATATATATCCTAGCCTAAGGCAACCTAACATCTCGGATGTAATATTTTACAACATTCCTTGCATATCGGTCCCTACTTCTCGGAGGAAACATTGTATACGTCTATAACGATATATATCCTAGCCTAAGGCAACCTAACATCTCGGATGTAATATTTTACAACATTCCTGGCGTGTCGTCGCCTACTTCTCGATGGGGACATTATATACATCTATAACATTGTATATCCTAACCTAAGGCAACCTAACATCTCGGATGTAATATTTTACAACATTCTGGCGTGTCGTCGCCGGCTTCTCGATGGGGAGATTATAAACGTCTATAACGTTGTATATCCTAACCTAACGCAACCTAACATTTGGGATGTAATATTTTACAACATTCCTTGCATGTCGGTGCCTACGTCTCGGTAGGAACATTATATACGTCTATAAAGATATATATCCTGACCCAAGGCAACCTAGCACCTCGGATGTAATAGTTGACAACATTCCTGGCGTGTAGGCCCGTACTTCTCGATGGGAACATTGTATACGTCTATAACGTTATATATCCTAGCCTAAGGCAACCTAACATATCGAATGTAATATTTTACATCATTCCTGGCGTGGCGTCGCCTGCTTCTCGATGGGATCATTATATACGTCTATAACGTTGTGTATCCTAACCTAACGCAACCTAACATCTGGGATGTAATATTCCTGGTGTGTCGTCGCCTACTTCTGGATGGGGACATTATATACGTCTATAACGTTATATATCCTAACCTAAGGCAACCTAACATCTCGGATGTAATAGTTGGCAAAAATTCCTGGCGTGTCCGCCCGTACTTCTCGGTGGGATCATTATATACGTCTATAACGTTGTATATCCTAGCCTAAGGCCAGCTAACATGTCGAATGTAATATTTTACAACATTCCTTACGCGTCGGCCCCTATTTTTCGGTGGGAACATTATATACGTCTATAACGTTATATATCCTAGTCTAAGGCAACCTAACATGTCGACTGTAATATTTTACAACATTCTGGCGTGTCGTCGCCGGCTTCTCGATGGGGAGATTATATACGTCTATAACGTTGTATATCCTAACCTAACGCAACCTAACATTTGGGATGTAATATTTTACAACACTCCTTGCATGTCGGTGCCTACGTCTCGGTGGGAACATTATATACGTCTATAACGATATATATCCTAACCCAAGGCAACCTAACACCTCGGATGTAATAGGTGACCACATTCCTGGCATGTAGGCCCGTACTTCTCGTTGGGAACATTGTATACGCCTATAACGTTATATATCCTAGCCTAAGGCGACCTAACATGTCGAATGTAATATTTTACATCATTCCTGGCGTGTCGTCGCCTGCTTCTCGATGGGAACATTACATGCGTCTATAACGTTATATACCATAACCTAAGGGAACCTAACATCTCGGATGTAATATTTTAAAACATTCCTGGCATGTCGGTCCCTACTTCTCGGTGGGAATATTATATACGTCTATAACGTTATATATCATAACCTAAGGCAACCTAACATCTCGGATGTAATATTTTACAACATTCCTGGCATATCGGTCCCTACTTCTCGGAGGAAACATTGTATACGTCTATAACGATATATATCCTAGCCTAAGGCAACCTAACATCTCGGATGTAATATTTTACAACATTCCTTGCATATCGGTCCCTACTTCTCGGAGGAAACATTGTATACGTCTATAACGATATATATCCTAGCCTAAGGCAACCTAACATCTCGGATGTAATATTTTACAACATTCCTGGCGTGTCGTCGCCTACTTCTCGATGGGGACATTATATACATCTATAACATTGTATATCCTAACCTAAGGCAACCTAACATCTCGGATGTAATATTTTACAACATTCTGGCGTGTCGTCGCCGGCTTCTCGATGGGGAGATTATAAACGTCTATAACGTTGTATATCCTAACCTAACGCAACCCAACATTTGGGATGTAATATTTTACAACATTCCTTGCATGTCGGTGCCTACGTCTCGGTAGGAACATTATATACGTCTATAAAGATATATATCCTGACCCAAGGCAACCTAGCACCTCGGATGTAATAGTTGACAACATTCCTGGCGTGTAGGCCCGTACTTCTCGATGGGAACATTGTATACGTCTATAACGTTATATATCCTAGCCTAAGGCAACCTAACATATCGAATGTAATATTTTACATCATTCCTGGCGTGGCGTCGCCTGCTTCTCGATGGGATCATTATATACGTCTATAACGTTGTGTATCCTAACCTAACGCAACCTAACATCTGGGATGTAATATTCCTGGCGTGTCGTCGCCTACTTCTGGATGGGGACATTATATACGTCTATAACGTTATATATCCTAACCTAAGGCAACCTAACATCTCGGATGTAATAGTTGGCAAAAATTCCTGGCGTGTCCGCCCGTACTTCTCGGTGGGAACATTATATACGTCTATAACGTTGTATATCCTAGCCTAAAGCCAGCTAACATGTCGAATGTAATATTTTACAACATTCCTGACGCGTCGGCCCCTATTTTTCGGTGGGAACATTATATACGTCTATAACGTTATATATCCTAGTCTAAGGCAACCTAACATGTCGACTGTAATATTTTACAACATTCCTGGCGTGTCGTCGCCTGCTTCTCGATGGGGACATAATATACATCTATTACATTGTATATCCTAACCTAAGGCAACCTAACATCTCGGATGTAATATTTCACAACATTCTGGCGTGTCGTCGCCGGCTTCTCGATGGGGAGATTATATACGTCTATAACGTTGTATATCCTAACCTAACGCAACCTAACATTTGGGATGTAATATTTTACAACACTCCTTGCATGTCGGTGCCTACGTCTCGGTGGGAACATTATATACGTCTATAACGATATATATCATAACCTAAGGCGACCTAACATGTCGAATGTAATATTTTACATCATTCCTGGCGTGTCGTCGCCTGCTTCTCGATGGGGACATCATATACGTCTATAACGATATACATCCAAACCTAAGGGAACGTAACATCTCGGATGTAATATTTTAAAACATTCCTGGCATGTCGGTCCCTACTTCTCGGTGGGAATATTATATACGTCTATAACGTTATATATCATAACCTAAGGCAACCTAACATCTCGGATGTAATATTTTACAACATTCCTGGCATATCGGTCCCTACTTCTCGGAGGAAACATTGTATACGTCTATAACGATATATATCCTAGCCTAAGGCAACCTAACATCTCGGATGTAATATTTTACAACATTCCTTGCTAATCGGTCCCTACTTCTCGGAGGAAACATTGTATACGTCTATAACGATATATATCCTAGCCTAAGGCAACCTAACATCTCGGATGTAATATTTTACAACATTCCTGGCGTGTCGTCGCCTACTTCTCGATGGGGACATTATATACATCTATAACATTGTATATCCTAACCTAAGGCAACCTAACATCTCGGATGTAATATTTTACAACATTCTGGCGTGTCGTCGCCGGCTTCTCGATGGGGAGATTATAAACGTCTATAACGTTGTATATCCTAACCTAACGCAACCTAACATTTGGGATGTAATATTTTACAACATTCCTTGCATGTCGGTGCCTACGTCTCGGTAGGAACATTATATACGTCTATAAAGATATATATCCTGACCCAAGGCAACCTAGCACCTCTGATGTAATAGTTGACAACATTCCTGGCGTGTAGGCCCGTACTTCTCGATGGGAACATTGTATACGTCTATAACGTTATATATCCTAGCCTAAGGCAACCTAACATATCGAATGTAATATTTTACATCATTCCTGGCGTGGCGTCGCCTGCTTCTCGATGGGATCATTATATACGTCTATAACGTTGTGTATCCTAACCTAACGCAACCTAACATCTGGGATGTAATATTCCTGGTGTGTCGTCGCCTACTTCTGGATGGGGACATTATATACGTCTATAACGTTATATATCCTAACCTAAGGCAACCTAACATCTCGGATGTAATAGTTGGCAAAAATTCCTGGCGTGTCCGCCCGTACTTCTCGGTGGGAACATTATATACGTCTATAACGTTGTATATCCTAGCCTAAGGCCAGCTAACATGTCGAATGTAATATTTTACAACATTCCTTACGCGTCGGCCCCTATTTTTCGGTGGGAACATTATATACGTCTATAACGTTATATATCCTAGTCTAAGGCAACCTAACATGTCGACTGTAATATTTTACAACATTCCTGGCGTGTCGTCGCCTGCTTCTCGATGGGGACATAATATACATCTATTACATTGTATATCCTAACCTAAGGCAACCTAACATCTCGGATGTAATATTTTACAACATTCTGGCGTGTCGTCGCCGGCTTCTCGATGGGGAGATTATATACGTCTATAACGTTGTATATCCTAACCTAACGCAACCTAACATTTGGGATGTAATATTTTACAACACTCCTTGCATGTCGGTGCCTACGTCTCGGTGGGAACATTATATACGTCTATAACGATATATATCATAACCTAAGGCGACCTAACATGTCGAATGTAATATTTTACATCATTCCTGGCGTGTCGTCGCCTGCTTCTCGATGGGAACATTATATACGTCTATAACGTTATATATCATAACCTAAGGCAACCGAACATCTGGAATGTAATATTTTACAACATTCCTGGCATATCAGTCCCTACTTCTCGGTGGAAACATTGTATACGTCTATAACGATATATATCCTAGCCTAGGGCAACCTAACGTCTCGGATGTAATATTTTACAACATTCCTGGCGTGTCGTCGCCTACTTCTCGATGGGGACATCATATACGTCTATAACGATATACATCCAAACCTAAGGGAACGTAACATCTCGGATGTAATATTTTAAAACATTCCTGGCATGTCGGTCCCTACTTCTCGGTGGGAATATTATATACGTCTATAACGTTATATATCATAACCTAAGGCAACCTAACATCTCGGATGTAATATTTTACAACATTCCTGGCATATCGGTCCCTACTTCTCGGAGGAAACATTGTGTACGTCTATAACGATATATATCCTAGCCTAAGGCAACCTAACATCTCGGATGTAATATTTTACAACATTCCTTGCATATCGGTCCCTACTTCTCGGAGGAAACATTGTATACGTCTATAACGATATATATCCTAGCCTAAGGCAACCTAACATCTCGGATGTAATATTTTACAACATTCCTGGCGTGTCGTCGCCTACTTCTCGATGGGGACATTATATACATCTATAACATTGTATATCCTAACCTAAGGCAACCTAACATCTCGGATGTAATATTTTACAACATTCTGGCGTGTCGTCGCCGGCTTCTCGATGGGGAGATTATAAACGTCTATAACGTTGTATATCCTAACCTAACGCAACCTAACATTTGGGATGTAATATTTTACAACATTCCTTGCATGTCGGTGCCTACGTCTCGGTAGGAACATTATATACGTCTATAAAGATATATATCCTGACCCAAGGCAACCTAGCACCTCGGATGTAATAGTTGACAACATTCCTGGCGTGTAGGCCCGTACTTCTCGATGGGAACAGTGTATACGTCTATAACGTTATATATCCTAGCCTAAGGCAACCTAACATATCGAATGTAATATTTTACAACATTCTGGCGTGTCGTCGCCGGCTTCTCGATGGGGAGATTATATACGTCTATAACGTTGTATATCCTAACCTAACGCAACCTAACATTTGGGATGTAATATTTTACAACACTCCTTGCATGTCGGTGCCTACGTCTCGGTGGGAACATTATATACGTCTATAACGATATATATCCTAACCCAAGGCAACCTAACACCTCGGATGTAATAGGTGACCACATTCCTGGCATGTAGGCCCGTACTTCTCGTTGGGAACATTGTATACGCCTATAACGTTATATATCCTAGCCTAAGGCGACCTAACATGTCGAATGTAATATTTTACATCATTCCTGGCGTGTCGTCGCCTGCTTCTCGATGGGAACATTACATGCGTCTATAACGTTATATACCATAACCTAAGGGAACCTAACATCTCGGATGTAATATTTTAAAACATTCCTGGCATGTCGGTCCCTACTTCTCGGTGGGAATATTATATACGTCTATAACGTTATATATCATAACCTAAGGCAACCTAACATCTCGGATGTAATATTTTACAACATTCCTGGCATATCGGTCCCTACTTCTCGGAGGAAACATTGTATACGTCTATAACGATATATATCCTAGCCTAAGGCAACCTAACATCTCGGATGTAATATTTTACAACATTCCTGGCGTGTCGTCGCCTACTTCTCGATGGGGACATTATATACATCTATAACATTGTATATCCTAACCTAAGGCAACCTAACATCTCGGATGTAATATTTTACAACATTCTGGCGTGTCGACGCCGGCTTCTCAATGGGGAGATTATAAACGTCTATAACGTTGTATATCCTAACCTAACGCAACCTAACATTTGGGATGTAATATTTTACTACATTCCTTGCATGTCGGTGCCTACGTCTCGGTAGGAACATTATATACGTCTATAACGATATATATCCTGACCCAAAGCAACCTAACACCTCGGATGTAATAGTTGACAACATTCCTGGCGTGTAGGCCCGTACTTCTCGGTGGGAACATTGTTACACGTCTGTAACGTTATATATCCTAGCCTAAGGCGACCTATCATATCGAATGTAATATTTTACATCATTCCTGGCGTGTCGTCGCCTGCTTCTCGATGGGATCATTATATACGTCTATAACGTTGTGTATCCTAACCTAACGCAACCTAACATCTGGGATGTAATATTCCTGGTGTGTCGTCGCCTACTTCTGGATGGGGACATTATATACGTCTATAACGTTATATATCCTAACCTAAGGCAACCTAACATCTCGGATGTAATAGTTGGCAAAAATTCCTGGCGTGTCCGCCCGTACTTCTCGGTGGGAACATTATATACGTCTATAACGTTGTATATCCTAGCCTAAGGCCAGCTAACATGTCGAATGTAATATTTTACAACATTCCTTACGCGTCGGCCCCTATTTTTCGGTGGGAACATTATATACGTCTATAACGTTATATATCCTAGTCTAAGGCAACCTAACATGTCGACTGTAATATTTTACAACATTCTGGCGTGTCGTCGCCGGCTTCTCGATGGGGAGATTATATACGTCTATAACGTTGTATATCCTAACCTAACGCAACCTAACATTTGGGATGTAATATTTTACAACACTCCTTGCATGTCGGTGCCTACGTCTCGGTGGGAACATTATATACGTCTATAACGATATATATCCTAACCCAAGGCAACCTAACACCTCGGATGTAATAGGTGACCACATTCCTGGCATGTAGGCCCGTACTTCTCGTTGGGAACATTGTATACGCCTATAACGTTATATATCCTAGCCTAAGGCGACCTAACATGTCGAATGTAATATTTTACATCATTCCTGGCGTGTCGTCGCCTGCTTCTCGATGGGAACATTACATGCGTCTATAACGTTATATACCATAACCTAAGGGAACCTAACATCTCGGATGTAATATTTTAAAACATTCCTGGCATGTCGGTCCCTACTTCTCGGTGGGAATATTATATACGTCTATAACGTTATATATCATAACCTAAGGCAACCTAACATCTCGGATGTAATATTTTACAACATTCCTGGCATATCGGTCCCTACTTCTCGGAGGAAACATTGTATACGTCTATAACGATATATATCCTAGCCTAAGGCAACCTAACATCTCGGATGTAATATTTTACAACATTCCTTGCATATCGGTCCCTACTTCTCGGAGGAAACATTGTATACGTCTATAACGATATATATCCTAGCCTAAGGCAACCTAACATCTCGGATGTAATATTTTACAACATTCCTGGCGTGTCGTCGCCTACTTCTCGATGGGGACATTATATACATCTATAACATTGTATATCCTAACCTAAGGCAACCTAACATCTCGGATGTAATATTTTACAACATTCTGGCGTGTCGTCGCCGGCTTCTCGATGGGGAGATTATAAACGTCTATAACGTTGTATATCCTAACCTAACGCAACCTAACATTTGGGATGTAATATTTTACAACATTCCTTGCATGTCGGTGCCTACGTCTCGGTAGGAACATTATATACGTCTATAAAGATATATATCCTGACCCAAGGCAACCTAGCACCTCGGATGTAATAGTTGACAACATTCCTGGCGTGTAGGCCCGTACTTCTCGATGGGAACATTGTATACGTCTATAACGTTATATATCCTAGCCTAAGGCAACCTAACATATCGAATGTAATATTTTACATCATTCCTGGCGTGGCGTCGCCTGCTTCTCGATGGGATCATTATATACGTCTATAACGTTGTGTATCCTAACCTAACGCAACCTAACATCTGGGATGTAATATTCCTGGCGTGTCGTCGCCTACTTCTGGATGGGGACATTATATACGTCTATAACGTTATATATCCTAACCTAAGGCAACCTAACATCTCGGATGTAATAGTTGGCAAAAATTCCTGGCGTGTCCGCCCGTACTTCTCGGTGGGAACATTATATACGTCTATAACGTTGTATATCCTAGCCTAAAGCCAGCTAACATGTCGAATGTAATATTTTACAACATTCCTGACGCGTCGGCCCCTATTTTTCGGTGGGAACATTATATACGTCTATAACGTTATATATCCTAGTCTAAGGCAACCTAACATGTCGACTGTAATATTTTACAACATTCCTGGCGTGTCGTCGCCTGCTTCTCGATGGGGACATAATATACATCTATTACATTGTATATCCTAACCTAAGGCAACCTAACATCTCGGATGTAATATTTCACAACATTCTGGCGTGTCGTCGCCGGCTTCTCGATGGGGAGATTATATACGTCTATAACGTTGTATATCCTAACCTAACGCAACCTAACATTTGGGATGTAATATTTTACAACACTCCTTGCATGTCGGTGCCTACGTCTCGGTGGGAACATTATATACGTCTATAACGATATATATCATAACCTAAGGCGACCTAACATGTCGAATGTAATATTTTACATCATTCCTGGCGTGTCGTCGCCTGCTTCTCGATGGGGACATCATATACGTCTATAACGATATACATCCAAACCTAAGGGAACGTAACATCTCGGATGTAATATTTTAAAACATTCCTGGCATGTCGGTCCCTACTTCTCGGTGGGAATATTATATACGTCTATAACGTTATATATCATAACCTAAGGCAACCTAACATCTCGGATGTAATATTTTACAACATTCCTGGCATATCGGTCCCTACTTCTCGGAGGAAACATTGTATACGTCTATAACGATATATATCCTAGCCTAAGGCAACCTAACATCTCGGATGTAATATTTTACAACATTCCTTGCTAATCGGTCCCTACTTCTCGGAGGAAACATTGTATACGTCTATAACGATATATATCCTAGCCTAAGGCAACCTAACATCTCGGATGTAATATTTTACAACATTCCTGGCGTGTCGTCGCCTACTTCTCGATGGGGACATTATATACATCTATAACATTGTATATCCTAACCTAAGGCAACCTAACATCTCGGATGTAATATTTTACAACATTCTGGCGTGTCGTCGCCGGCTTCTCGATGGGGAGATTATAAACGTCTATAACGTTGTATATCCTAACCTAACGCAACCTAACATTTGGGATGTAATATTTTACAACATTCCTTGCATGTCGGTGCCTACGTCTCGGTAGGAACATTATATACGTCTATAAAGATATATATCCTGACCCAAGGCAACCTAGCACCTCGGATGTAATAGTTGACAACATTCCTGGCGTGTAGGCCCGTACTTCTCGATGGGAACATTGTATACGTCTATAACGTTATATATCCTAGCCTAAGGCAACCTAACATATCGAATGTAATATTTTACATCATTCCTGGCGTGGCGTCGCCTGCTTCTCGATGGGATCATTATATACGTCTATAACGTTGTGTATCCTAACCTAACGCAACCTAACATCTGGGATGTAATATTCCTGGTGTGTCGTCGCCTACTTCTGGATGGGGACATTATATACGTCTATAACGTTATATATCCTAACCTAAGGCAACCTAACATCTCGGATGTAATAGTTGGCAAAAATTCCTGGCGTGTCCGCCCGTACTTCTCGGTGGGAACATTATATACGTCTATAACGTTGTATATCCTAGCCTAAGGCCAGCTAACATGTCGAATGTAATATTTTACAACATTCCTTACGCGTCGGCCCCTATTTTTCGGTGGGAACATTATATACGTCTATAACGTTATATATCCTAGTCTAAGGCAACCTAACATGTCGACTGTAATATTTTACAACATTCCTGGCGTGTCGTCGCCTGCTTCTCGATGGGGACATAATATACATCTATTACATTGTATATCCTAACCTAAGGCAACCTAACATCTCGGATGTAATATTTTACAACATTCTGGCGTGTCGTCGCCGGCTTCTCGATGGGGAGATTATATACGTCTATAACGTTGTATATCCTAACCTAACGCAACCTAACATTTGGGATGTAATATTTTACAACACTCCTTGCATGTCGGTGCCTACGTCTCGGTGGGAACATTATATACGTCTATAACGATATATATCATAACCTAAGGCGACCTAACATGTCGAATGTAATATTTTACATCATTCCTGGCGTGTCGTCGCCTGCTTCTCGATGGGAACATTATATACGTCTATAACGTTATATATCATAACCTAAGGCAACCGAACATCTGGAATGTAATATTTTACAACATTCCTGGCATATCAGTCCCTACTTCTCGGTGGAAACATTGTATACGTCTATAACGATATATATCCTAGCCTAGGGCAACCTAACATCTCGGATGTAATATTTTACAACATTCCTGGCGTGTCGTCGCCTACTTCTCGATGGGGACATCATATACGTCTATAACGATATACATCCAAACCTAAGGGAACGTAACATCTCGGATGTAATATTTTAAAACATTCCTGGCATGTCGGTCCCTACTTCTCGGTGGGAATATTATATACGTCTATAACGTTATATATCATAACCTAAGGCAACCTAACATCTCGGATGTAATATTTTACAACATTCCTGGCATATCGGTCCCTACTTCTCGGAGGAAACATTGTGTACGTCTATAACGATATATATCCTAGCCTAAGGCAACCTAACATCTCGGATGTAATATTTTACAACATTCCTTGCATATCGGTCCCTACTTCTCGGAGGAAACATTGTATACGTCTATAACGATATATATCCTAGCCTAAGGCAACCTAACATCTCGGATGTAATATTTTACAACATTCCTGGCGTGTCGTCGCCTACTTCTCGATGGGGACATTATATACATCTATAACATTGTATATCCTAACCTAAGGCAACCTAACATCTCGGATGTAATATTTTACAACATTCTGGCGTGTCGTCGCCGGCTTCTCGATGGGGAGATTATAAACGTCTATAACGTTGTATATCCTAACCTAACGCAACCTAACATTTGGGATGTAATATTTTACAACATTCCTTGCATGTCGGTGCCTACGTCTCGGTAGGAACATTATATACGTCTATAAAGATATATATCCTGACCCAAGGCAACCTAGCACCTCGGATGTAATAGTTGACAACATTCCTGGCGTGTAGGCCCGTACTTCTCGATGGGAACAGTGTATACGTCTATAACGTTATATATCCTAGCCTAAGGCAACCTAACATATCGAATGTAATATTTTACAACATTCTGGCGTGTCGTCGCCGGCTTCTCGATGGGGAGATTATATACGTCTATAACGTTGTATATCCTAACCTAACGCAACCTAACATTTGGGATGTAATATTTTACAACACTCCTTGCATGTCGGTGCCTACGTCTCGGTGGGAACATTATATACGTCTATAACGATATATATCCTAACCCAAGGCAACCTAACACCTCGGATGTAATAGGTGACCACATTCCTGGCATGTAGGCCCGTACTTCTCGTTGGGAACATTGTATACGCCTATAACGTTATATATCCTAGCCTAAGGCGACCTAACATGTCGAATGTAATATTTTACATCATTCCTGGCGTGTCGTCGCCTGCTTCTCGATGGGAACATTACATGCGTCTATAACGTTATATACCATAACCTAAGGGAACCTAACATCTCGGATGTAATATTTTAAAACATTCCTGGCATGTCGGTCCCTACTTCTCGGTGGGAATATTATATACGTCTATAACGTTATATATCATAACCTAAGGCAACCTAACATCTCGGATGTAATATTTTACAACATTCCTGGCGTGTCGTCGCCTACTTCTCGATGGGGACATTATATACATGTATAACATTGTATATCCTAACCTAAGGCAACCTAACATCTCGGATGTAATATTTTACAACATTCTGGCGTGTCGTCGCCGGCTTCTCGATGGGGAGATTATAAACGTCTATAACGTTGTATATCCTAACCTAACGCAACCTAACATTTGGGATGTAATATTTTACAACATTCCTTGCATGTCGGTGCCTACGTCTCGGTAGGAACATTATATACGTCTATAAAGATATATATCCTGACCCAAGGCTACCTAGCACCTCGGATGTAATAGTTGACAACATTCCTGGCGTGTAGGCCCGTACTTCTCGATGGGAACATTGTATACGTCTATAACGTTATATATCCTAGCCTAAGGCAACCTAACATATCGAATGTAATATTTTACATCATTCCTGGCGTGTCGTCGCCTGCTTCTCGATGGGATCATTATATACGTCTATAACGTTGTGTATCCTAACCTAACGCAACCTAACATCTGGGATGTAATATTCCTGGTGTGTCGTCGCCTACTTCTGGATGGGGACATTATATACGTCTATAACGTTATATATCCTAACCTAAGGCAACCTAACATCTCGGATGTAATATTTTACAACATTCTGGCGTGACGTCGCCGGCTTCTCGATGGGGAGATTATATACGTCTATAACGTTGTATATCCTAACCTAAGGCAACCTAACATCTCGGATGTAATAGTTGGCAAAAATTCCTGGCGTGCCCGCCCGTACTTCTCGGTGGGAACATTATATACGTCTATAACGTTGTATATCCTAGCCTAAGGCCAGCTAACATGTCGAATGTAATATTTTACAACATTCCTTACGCGTCGGCCCCTATTTTTCGGTGGGAACATTATATACGTCTATAACGTTATATATCCTAGTCTAAGGCAACCTAACATGTCGACTGTAATATTTTACAACATTCCTGGCGTGTCGTCGCCTGCTTCTCGATGGGGACATAATATACATCTATTACATTGTATATCCTAACCTAAGGCAACCTAACATCTCGGATGTAATATTTTACAACATTCTGGCGTGTCGTCGCCGGCTTCTCGATGGGGAGATTATATACGTCTATAACGTTGTATATCCTAACCTAACGCAACCTAACATTTGGGATGTAATATTTTACAACACTCCTTGCATGTCGGTGCCTACGTCTCGGTGGGAACATTATATACGTCTATAACGATATATATCCTAACCCAAGGCAACCTAACACCTCGGATGTAATAGGTGACCACATTCCTGGCATGTAGGCCCGTACTTCTCGTTGGGAACATTGTATACGCCTATAACGTTATATATCCTAGCCTAAGGCGACCTAACATGTCGAATGTAATATTTTACATCATTCCTGGCGTGTCGTCGCCTGCTTCTCGATGGGAACATTACATGCGTCTATAACGTTATATACCATAACCTAAGGGAACCTAACATCTCGGATGTAATATTTTAAAACATTCCTGGCATGTCGGTCCCTACTTCTCGGTGGGAATATTATATACGTCTATAACGTTATATATCATAACCTAAGGCAACCTAACATCTCGGATGTAATATTTTACAACATTCCTGGCATATCGGTCCCTACTTCTCGGAGGAAACATTGTATACGTCTATAACGATATATATCCTAGCCTAAGGCAACCTAACATCTCGGATGTAATATTTTACAACATTCCTTGCATATCGGTCCCTACTTCTCGGAGGAAACATTGTATACGTCTATAACGATATATATCATAGCATAAGGCAACCTAACATCTCGGATGTAATATTTTACAACATTCCTGCCGCGTCGGCTCCTATTTTTCGGTGGGAACATTATATACGTCTATAACGTTATATATCCTAACCTAAGGGAATCTAACATCTCGGGTGTAATATTTTACAACATTCATGACACGTCGTCGCCTGCTTCTCGATGGGGACATTATATAAGTCTATAACGTTGTATATCCTAACCTAACGCAACCTAACATCTGGGATGTAATATTCCTGTCGTGTCGTCGCCTACTTCTGGATGGGGACATTGTATACGTCTATAACGATATATATCCTAACCTAAGGCAACCTAACATCTCGGATGTAATAGTTGACAACATTCCTGGCGTGTCCGCCAGTACTTCTCGGTGGGAACATTATATACGTCTATAACGTTATATATCCTAGCCTAAGGCGACCTAACATGTCGAATGTAATATTTTACAACATTCCTGGCCTGTCGTCTCCTGCTTCTCGATGGGGACATTATATACGTCTATAACGTTGTATATCCTAACCTAACGCAACCTAACACCTGGGATGTAATAGTTGACAACATTCCTGGCGTGTCCGCCCGTACATCTCCTTGGGAACATTATATACGTCTATAACGTTATATATCCTAGCCTAAGGCGACCTAACATGTCGAATGTAATATTTTACAACATTCCTGGCGTGTCGTCTCCTGCTTCTCGATGGGGACATTATATACGTCTATAAAGTCGTATATCCTAACCTAACGCAACCTAACACCTGGGATGTAATATTATGCAACCTTCCTGGCGTGTCGTCGTCTGCTTCTCGATGGGGACATTATGTACGTCTATAACGTTGTATATCCTAACCTAACGCAACCTAACATCTGGTATGTAATATTTTACAACATTCCTGGCGTTTCGTCGCCTGCTTCTCGATGGGGACATTATATACGTCTATAACGTTGTATATCCTAACCTAACGCAATCTAACATCTGGGATGTAATATTTTACAACATTCCTGGCGCGTCGGCTCCTACTTTTCGGTGGGAACATTATATACATCTATAACTTTGTATATCCTAATCTAATGCAACCTAACATCTCGGATGTAATATTTTACAACATTCCTGGCATGTCGGTCCCCACGTTTCGGTGGGAACATTATATACGTCTATAACGATATATATCCTAACCTAAAGCAACCTAACATCTCGGATGTATTATTTTACAACACTAATGGCTTGTCGGTCCCTACATATCGGTGGGAAAATTATATACGTCTATAACGTTGTATATCATAACCTAAGGCAAACTAACCTCAATACCGTAATATTTTACAACATTGCTGGCATGTCGGTCCCTGCTTCTCGGTGGGAACATTATATACGTCTATAACGTTATATATCATAACCTAAGGCAACCTCACCTCTCTACCGTAATATTTTAAAACATTCCTGGCGTGTCGTCGCCTACTTCTCGATGGGGACATTATGTACGTCTATAACGTTGTATATCCTAACCTAACGCAACCTAATATCTGGGATGTAATATTTTACAACATTCCTGGCGCGTCGGCTCCTACTTTTCGGTGGGAACATTATATACATCTATAACTTTGTATATCCTAATCTAATGCAACCTAACATCTCGGATGTAATATTTTACAACATTCCTGGCATGTCGGTCCCCACGTTTCGGTGGGAACATTATATACGTCTATAACGATATATATCCTAACCTAAAGCAACGTAACATCTCGGATGTATTATTTTACAACACTACTGGCTTGTCGGTCCCTACATCTCGGTGGGAAAATTATATACGTCTATAACGTTGTATATCCTAACCTAAGGCAAACTAACCTCAATACCGTAATATTTTACAACATTGCTGGCATGTCGGTCCCTGCTTCTCGGTGGGAACATTATATACGTCTATAACGTTATATATCATAACCTAAGGCAACCTCACCTCTCTACCGTAATATTTTAAAACATTCCTGGCGTGACGGCGCCTACTTCCCGATGGGGACATTATATACGTCTATAACGTTATATATCCTAGCCTAAGGCGACCTAACATGTCGAATGTAATATATTACATCATTCCTGGCGTGTCGGCCCGTAGTTCTCGGTGGTAGCATTATATACGTCTATAACGTTATATATCCGAGCCTAAGGCAACCTAACATGTCGAATGTAATATTTTACAACATTCCTGGCGTGTCGTCGCCAACTTCTCGATGGGGACATTATATACATCTATAGCGTTGTATATCCTAACCTAACGCAACCTAACATCTGGGATATAATATTTTACATCATTCCTGGCATGTCCGTCCCTACGTCTCGGTGGTAACATTATATACGTCTATAACATTATATATCCTAGACTAAGGCAACCTAACATGTCGAATGTAATATTTTACAACATTTCCTGGCGTGTCGTCGCCTACTTCTCGATGGGGACATTATATACACCTATAACGTTGTATATCCTAACCTAAGGCAACCTAACATCTCGGATGTCATATTTTACAACATTCCTGGCATGTCGGTCCCTACATCTCGGTGGGAACATTCTATACGTCTATAACGTCGTATATCCTAACCTAATGGAACCTAACATCTAGGGTGTAATATTTTACAACATTCCTGACCCGTCGGCCCCTATTTCTCGGTGGGAACATTCTATACGTCTATAACGTTGTATATGCTAACCTAAGGGAACATAACATCTCGGGTGTAATATTTTACAACATTCCTGACGCGTCGGCCCCTATTTCTCGGTGGGAATATTGTATACGTCTATAACGTTATATATCCTAGCCTAAGGCAACCTAACATGTCGAATGTAATATTTTACATCATTCTGGCTTGTCGTCGCCTGCTTCTCGAAGGGGACATTATATACGTCTATAACGTTGTATATCCTAACCTAACGCAACCTAACATCTGGATGTTTTATTTTACAACATTCCTGACGCGTCGGTCCCTACTTGTCGGTGGGAACATTGTATACGTCTATAACGATATATGTCCTAGCCTAAGGCAACCTAACATCTCGGGTGTAATATTTTACAACATTCCTGACGCGTCGGCCCCTATTTCTCGGTAGCAATATTATATACGTCTATAACGTTATATATCCTAGCCTAAGGCAACCTAACATCTCGGATGTTATATTTTACAACATTCCTGGCGTGTCATTCGTCGCCTGCTCCTCGATGGGGACATGAGATACGTCTATAACGTTGTATATCCTAACCTAAGGGAACCTAACATCTCGGATGTAATACTTTACAACATTCCTGGCGTGTCGTCGCCTACTTCTGGATGGGGACATTATATACATCTATAACGTCATATATCCTAGCCTAAGGGAACCTAACATCTCGGGAATAATATTTTACAACATTCCTGGCGTGTCGTTGCCTACTTCTCGATGGGGACATTATATACATCTATAACGTTGTATACCCTAACCTAAGGCAACCTAACATATCGGATGTAATATTTTACAACATTCTGGCGTGTCGTCGCCTGCTTCTCCATGGGGACATTATATACGTCTATAACCTTGTATATACTAACCTAACGCAACCTAACATCTGGGATGTAATATTTTACAACATTCCTGGCGTGTCGTCGCCTACTTCTGGATGGGGACATTATATACATCTATAACGTCATATATCCTAACCTAAGGGAACCTAACATCTCGGGTGTAATATTTTACAACATTCCTGTCGTGTCGTCGCCTGCTTCTCGATGGGGACATTCTATACGTCTATAACGTTGTATATTCTAACTTAAGGGAACCTAACATCTCGGGTGTAATATTGTACAACATTCTGGCGTGTCGTCGCCTGCTTCTCGATGGGGACATTATATACGTCTATAACCTTGTATATACTAACCTAACGCAACCTAACATCTGGGATGTAATATTTTACAATATTCCTGGCATGTCGTTCCCTACGTCACCGTGGGTACATTATATACGTCTATAACGTTGTATATCCTAACCTAACGCAACCTAACATCTGGGATGTAATATTTTAAAACATTCCTGGCATGTCGGTCCCTACGTCTCGGTGGGAACGTTATATACGTGTATAACGATATATATCCTAACCTAAGGGTACCTTACATCTCGGATGTAATTTTTTACAACATTCCTGGTATGTTGGGCCCTACTTCTCGGTGGGAACATTGTATACGTCTATAACGATATATAACCTAGCCTAAGGCAACCTAACATGAAGGAATGTAATATTTTACAACATTCCTGTCGTGTCGTCGCCTGCTTCTCGATGGGTACATTATATACGTCTATAACGTTGTATATTCTAACCTAACGCAACCTAACATCTGGGATGTAATATTTTACAACATTCCTGGCGTGTCGTCGCCTACTTCTGGATGGGGACATTATATACATCTATAACGTCATATATCCTAGCCTAAGGGAACCTAACATCTCGGGTGTAATATTTTACAACATTCCTGGCGTGTCGTTGCCTACTTCTGGATGGGGACATTATATACATCTATAACGTCATATATCCTAACCTAAGGGAACCTAACATCTCGGGTGTAATATTTTACAACATTCCTGGCGTGTCGTTGCCTACTTCTCAATGGGGACATTATATACATCTATAACGTTGTATATCCTAACCTCAGGCAACCTAACATCTCGGATGTAATATTTTACAACATTCCTGGCATGTCGGGCCCTACTTCTCGGTGGGAATATTGTATACGTTTATAACGTTATATATCCTAGCCTAAGGCAACCTAACTTGTAGAATGTAATATTTTACAACATTCCTGGCGTGTCGTCGCCTACTTCTCTATGCGAACATTATATACATCTATAACGTTGTATATCCTTACCTAAGGCAACCTAACATCTCGGATGTAATATTTTACAACATTCCTGTCATGTCGTCTCCTGCATCTCGATGGGGACATTATGTACGTCTATAACGTTGAATATCCTAACCTAAAGCAACCTAACATCTGGGATGTAATATTTTACAACATTCCTGGCATGTCGGTCCCTACTTCTCGGTGGAAACAATGTATACGTCTATAACGACATATATCCTAGCCTAAGGCAACCCAACATGTAGAATGTAATATTTTACAACATTGCTGGCGTGTCGTCGCCTACTTCTGGATGGGGACATTATATACATCTATAACGTTATATATCCTAACCTAACGGAACCTAACATCTCGGGTGTAATATTTTACAACATTCCTGGCGTGTCGTCGCCTACTTCTCGATGGGGACATTATATACATCTATAACGTTGTATATTCTAACCTAACGCAACCTAACATCTGGGATTTAATATTTTAGAACATTCCTGGCATGTAGGTCCCTACTTCTCGGTGGGAACATTCTATACGTCTATAACGTTGTATATCCTAACCTAAGGGAACCTAACATCTCGGGTGTAATATTTTAGAACATTCCTGACGCTTCAGTCCCTATTTCTCGGTGGGAACATTATATACGTCTATAACGTTATATATCCTAGCCTAAGGCAACCCAACTTGTAGAATGTAATATTTTACAACATTCCTGGCGTGTCGTCGCCTACTTCTCGATGGGGACATTATATACATCTATAACGTTGTATATCATAACCTAATGCAACCTAACACCTCGGATGTAATATTTTACAACATTCCTGGCATGTCGGTCCCTACTTCTGGGTGGGAGCATACTATATGTCTGTAACGTTGTATATCCTAACCTAAGGGAACCTAACATCTCGGATGTAATATTTTAAAACTTTCCTGGTATGTCGGTCCCTGCGTGTCGGTGGGATCATTATATACGTCTATAACGATATAAATCCTAACCTAAGGCAACCTAACATCTCGGATGTAATATTTTACAACATTCCTGTCATATCGTCTCCTGCATCTCGATGGGGACATTATATACGTCTATAACGTTGAATATCCTAACCTAAAGCAACCTAACATCTCGGATTTAATATTTTACAACATTCCTGGCATGTAGGTCCCTACTTCTCGGTGGGAACATTATATACGTCTATAACGTTATATATTGTAGCCTAAGGCAACCTAACATGTCGAATGTAATATTTTACAACATTCCTGTCGTGTCGTCGCCTGCTTCTCGATGGGTACATTATATACGTCTATAACGTTGTATATTCTAACCTAACGCAACCTAACATCTGGGATGTAATATTTTACAACATTCCTGGCGTGTCGTCGCCTACTTCTGGATCGGGACATTATATACATCTATAACGTCATATATCCTAACCTAAGGGAACCTAACATCTCGGGTGTAATATTTTACAACATTCCTGTCGTGTCGTCGCCTGCTTCTCGATGGGGACATTCTATACGTCTATAACGTTGTATATCCTAACCTAAGGGAACCTAACATCTCGGGTGTAATATTTTAGAACATTCCTGACGCGTCAGTCCCTATTTCTCGGTGGGAACATTATATACGTCTATAACGTTATATATCCTAGCCTAAGGCAACCTAACTTGTAGAATGTAATATTTTACAACATTCCTGGCGTGTCGTCGCCTACTTCTCTATGCGAACATTATATACATCTATAACGTTGTATATCCTAACCTAAGGCAACCTAACATCTCGGATGTAATATTTTACAACATTCCTGTCATGTCGTCTCCTGCATCTCGATGGGGACATTATATACGTCTATAACGTTGAATATCCTAACCTAAAGCAACCTAACATCTGGGATGTAATATTTTACAACATTCCTGGCATGTCGGTCCCTACGTCTCCGTGGGTACATTATATACGTCTATAACGCTGTATATCCTAACCTAACGCAACCTAACATCTGGGATGTAATATTTTAAAACATTCCTGGCATGTCGGTCTCTACGTCTCGGTGGGAACGTTATATACGTCTATAACTATATATATCCTAAGCTAAGGGTACCTTACATCTCGGATGTAATATTTTACAACATTCCTGGCGCTTCGGCTGCTACTTTTCGGTGGGAACATTATATACGTCTATAACGTTACATATCCTAACGTATGGCAACATAACATCTCGGATGTTATATTTTACAACATTCCTGCCGATTCCGAGCCTGCTTCTCGATGGGGACTTTATATACATCTATAACGTTGTATATCCTAACCTAAGGCAACCTAACATATCGGATGTAATATTTTACAACATTCTGGCGTGTCGTTGCCTACTTCTAGGTGGGAACATTGTATACGTCTATAACGATATATATCCTAGCCTAAGGCAACCTAACATGTCGAATGTAATATTTTACAACATTCCTTTCGTGTCGTCGCCTGCTTCTCGATGGGTACACTATATACGTCTATAACGTTGTATATTCTAACCTAACGCAACCCAACATCTGGGATGTAATATTTTACAACATTCCTGGCGTGTCGTCGCCTACTTCTGGATGGGGACATTATATATAACTATAACGTCATATATCCTAGCCTAAGGGAACCTAACATCTCGGGTGTAATATTTTACAACATTCCTGGCGTGTGGTCGCCTACTTCTCGATGGGGACATTATATACATCTATAACGTTGTATATCCTAACCTAAGGCAACCTAACACATCGGATGTAATATTTTACGACATTCTGGCGTGTCGTCGCCTGGTTCTCCATGGGGACATTATATACGTCTATAACCTTGTATTTACTAACCTAACGCAACCTAACATCTGGGATGTAATATTTTACAACATTCCTGGCGTGTCGTCGCCTACTTCTGGATCGGGACATTATATACATCTATAACGTCATATATCCTAACCTAAGGGAACCTAACATCTCGGGTGTAATATTTTACAACATTCCTGTCGTGTCGTCGCCTGCTTCTCGATGGGGACATTCTATACGTCTATAACGTTGTATATCCTAACCTAAGGGAACCTAACATCTCGGGTGTAATATTTTACAACATTCCTGACGCGTCAGTCCCTATTTCTCGGTGGGAACATTATATACGTCTATAACGTTATATATCCTAGCCTAAGGCAACCTAACTTGTAGAATGTAATATTTTACAACAGTCCTGGCGCGTCGTCGCCTACTTCTGGATGGGGACATTATATACATCTATAACCTTGTATATACTAACCTAACGCAACCTAACATCTGGGATGTAATATTTTACAATATTCCTGGCATGTCGGTCCCTACGTCTCCGTGGGTACATTATATACGTCTATAACGTTGTATATCCTAACCTAACGCAACCTAACATCTGGGATGTAATATGTTAAAACATTCCTGGCATGTCGGTCCCTACGTCTCGGTGGGAACATTATATACGTCTATAACGTTATATATCCTAGCCTAAGGCAACCCAACTTGTAGAATGTAATATTTTACAACATTCCTGGCGTGTCGTCGCCTACTTCTCGATGGGGACATTATATACATCTATAACGTTTTATATCATAACCTAATGCAACCTAACACCTCGGATGTAATATTTTACAACATTCCTGGCATGTCGGTCCCTACTTCTCGGTGGGAGCATACTATATGTCTATAACGTTGTATATCCTAACCTAAGGGAACCTAACATCTCGGATGTAATATTTTAAATCTTTCCTGGCATGTCGGTCCCTACGTCTCGGTGGGATCATTATATACGTCTATAACGATATATATCCTAACCTAAGGCAACCTAACATCTCGGATGTAATATTTTACAACATTCCTGGCATGTCGGTCACTAGGTCTCGGTGGGAACATTATATACGTCTGTAACGATATATACCCTAACCTAAGGCAACCTAACACCTCGCATTTAATATTTTACAACATTCCTGGCATGTAGGTCCCTACTTCTCGGTGGGAACATTATATACGTCTATAACGTTATATATCCTAGCCTACGGCAACCTAACTTGTCGAATGTAATATTTTACAACATTCCTGGCGTGTCGTCGCCTACTTCTCGATGGGGACATTATATACATCTATAACGTTGTATATCCTAACCTAAGGCAACCTAACATCTCGGATGTAATATTTTACAACATTCTGGCGTGTCGCCGCATGCTTCTCGATGGGGACATTGTATACGTCTATAACGTTGTATATACTAACCTAACGCAACCTAACATCTCGGATGTAATATTTTACAACATTCCTGGCGTGTCATCGCCTACTTCTGGATGGGGACATTATATACATCTATAACGTCATATATCCTAGCCTAAGGGAACCTAACATCTCGGGTGTAATATTTTACAACATTCCTGGCGTGTCGTTGCCTACTTCTCGATGGGGACATTATATACATCTATAACATTGTATACCCTAACCTAAGGCAACCTAACATATCGGATGTAATATTTTACAACATTCTGGCGTGTCGTCGCCTGCTTGTCGATGGGGACATTCTATACGTCTATAACGTTGTATATCCTAACCTAAGGGAACCTAACATCTCGGGTGTAATATTTTAGAACATTCCTGACGCGTCAGTCCCTATTTCTCGGTGGGAACATTATATACGTCTATAACGTTATATATCCTAGCCTAAGGCAACCTAACTTGTAGAATGTAATATTTTACAACATTCCTGGCGTGTCGTCGCCTACTTCTCGATGGGGACAATATATACATCTATAACGTTGTATATCCTAACCTAAGGCAACCTAACATCTCGGATGTAGTATTTTACAACATTCCTGGCATGTCGGTCCCTAATTTTCGGTGGGAACATTGTATACGTCTATAACGATATATATTCTAGCCTAAGGCAACCTAATATGTCGAATGTAATATTTTACAACATTCCTGTCGTGTCGTCGCCTGCTTCTCGATGGGGACATTATATACGTCTGTAACGTTGTATATTCTAACCTTACTCAACCTAACATCTGGGATGTAATATTCTACAACATTCCTGGCGTGTCGTCGCCTACTTCTGGATGGGAACATTATATACATCTATAACGTCATATATCCTAACCTAAGGGAACCTAACATCTCGGGTGTAATATTTTACAACATTCCTGGCGTGTCGTTGCCTACTTCTCGATGGGGACATTATATACATCTATAACGTTGTATATCCTAACCTAAGGCAACCTAACATCTCGGATGTAATATTTTACAACATTGATGTCATGTCGTCTCCTGCATCTCGATGGGGACATTATATACGTCTATAACGTTGAATATCCTAACCTAAAGCAACCTAACATCTGGGATGTAATATTTTACAACATTCCTGGCATGTCGGTCCCTACTTCTCGGTGGAAACAATGTATACGTCTATAACGACATATATCCTAGCCTAAGGCAACCCAACATGTAGAATGTAATATTTAACAACATTGCTGGCGTGTCGTCGCCTACTTCTGGATGGGGACATTATTTACATCTATAACGTTATATATCCTAACCTAAGGGAACCTAACATCTCGGGTGTAATATTTTACAACATTCCTGGCGTGTCGTCGCCTACTTCTCGATGGGGACATTATATACATCTATAACGTTGTATATTCTAACCTAACGCAACCTAACATCTGGGATTTAATATTTTAGAACATTCCTGGTATGTAGGTCCCTACTTCTCGGTGGGAACATTCTATACGTCTATAACGTTGTATATCCTAACCTAAGGGAACCTAACATCTCGGGTGTAATATTTTAGAACATTCCTGACGCTTCAGTCCCTATTTCTCGGTGGGAACATTATATACGTCTATAACGTTATATATCCTAGCCTAAGGCAACCCAACTTGTAGAATGTAATATTTTACAACATTACTGGCGTGTCGTCGCCTACTTCTCGATGGGGACATTATATACATCTATAACGTTGTATATCATAACCTAATGCAACCTAACACCTCGGATGTAATATTTTACAACATTCCTGGCATGTCGGTCCCTACTTCTGGGTGGGAGCATACTATATGTCTGTAACGTTGTATATCCTAACCTAAGGGAACCTCACATCTCGGATGTAATATTTTAAAACTTTCCTGGCATGTCGGTCCCTGCGTGTCGGTGGGATCATTATATACGTCTATAACGATATAAATCCTAACCTAAGGCAATCTAACATCTCGGATGTAATATTTTACAACATTCCTGTCATATCGTCTCCTGCATCTCGATGGGGACATTATATACGTCTATAACGTTGAATATCCTGACCTAAAGCAACCTAACATCTCGGATTTAATATTTTACAACATTCCTGGCATGTAGGTCCCTACTTCTCGGTGGGAACATTATATACGTCTATAACGTTATATATTGTAGCCTAAGGCAACCTAACATGTCGAATGTAATATTTTACAACATTCCTGTCGTGTCGTCGCCTGCTTCTCGATGGGTACATTATATACGTCTATAACGTTGTATATTCTAACCTAACGCAACCTAACATCTGGGATGTAATATTTTACAACATTCCTGGCGTGTCGTCGCCTACTTCTGGATGGGGACATTATATACAACTATAACGTCATATATCCTAGCCTAAGGGAACCTAACATCTCGGGTGTAATATTTTACAACATTCCTGGCGTGTCGTTGCCTACTTCTCGATGGGGACATTATATACATCTATAACGTTGTATATCCTAACCTAAGGCAACCTAACATATCGGATGTAATATTTTACAACATTCTGGCGTGTCGTCGCCTGCTTCTCCATGGGGACATTATATACGTCTATAACCTTGTATATACTAACCTAACGCAACCTAACATCTGGGATGTAATATTTTACAACATTCCTGGCGTGCCGTCGCCTACTTCTCGATGGGGACATTATATACATCTATAACGTTGTATATTCTAACCTATCGCAACCTAACATTTGGGATTTAATATTTTAGAACATTCCTGGCATGTAGGTCCCTACTTCTCGGTGGGAACATTCTATACGTCTATAACGTTGTATATCCTAACCTAAGGGAACCTAACATCTCGGGTGTAATATTTTAGAACATTCCTGACGCGTCAGTCCCTATTTCTCGGTGGGAACATTATATACGTCTATAACGTTATATATCCTAGCCTAAGGCAACCCAACTCGTAGAATGTAATATTTTACAACATTCCTGGCGTGTCGTCGCCTACTTCTCGATGGGGACATTATATACATCTATAACGTTGTATATCATAACCTAATGCAACCTAACACCTCGGATGTAATATTTTACAGCATTCCTGGCATGTCGGTCCCTACTTCTCGGTGGGAGCACACTATATGTCTGTAACGTTGTATATCCTAACCTAAGGGAACCTAACATCTCGGATATAATATTTTAAAACTTTCCTGGCATGTCGGTCCCTGCGTGTCGGTGGGATCATTATATACGTCTATAACGATATATATCCTAACCTAAGGCAACCTAACATTTCGGATGTAATATTTTACAACATTCCTGGCATGTCGGTCACTAGTTCTCGGTGGGAACATTATATACGTCTGTAACGATATATACCCTAACCTAAGGCAACCTAACATCTCGGATTTAATATTTTACAACATTCCTGGCATGTAGGTCCCTACTTCTCGGTGGGAACATTATATACGTCTATAACGTTATATATTCTAGCCTAAGGCAACCTGACATGTCGAATGTAATATTTCACAACATTCCTGTCGTGTCGTCGCCTGCTCCTCGATGGGTACATTATATACGTCTATAACGTTGTATATTCTAACCTAACGCAACCCAACATCTGGGATGTAATATTTTACAACATTCCTGGCGTGTCGTCGCCTACTTCTGGATGGGGACATTATATACATCTATAACGTCATATATCCTAGCCTAAGGGAACCTAACATCTCGGGTGTAATATTTTACAACATTCCTGGCGTGTCGTCGCCTACTTCTCGATGGGGACATTATATACATCTATAACGTTGTATATCCTAACCTAAGGCAACCTAACACATCGGATGTAATATTTTACGACATTCTGGCGTGTCGTCGCCTGGTTCTTCATGGGGACATTATATACGTCTATAACCTTGTATATACTAACCTAACGCAACCTAACATCTGGGATGTAATATTTTACAACATTCCTGGCGTGTCGTCGCCTACTTCTGGATGGGGACATTATATACATCTATAACGTCATATATCCTAACCTAAGGGAACCTAACATCTCGGGTGTAATATTTTACAACATTCCTGTCGTGTCGTCGCCTGCTTCTCGATGGGGACATTCTATACGTCTATAACGTTGTATATCCTAACCTAAGGGAACCTAACATCTCGGGTGTAATATTTTACAACATTCCTGACGCGTCAGTCCCTATTTCTCGGTGGGAACGTTATATACGTCTATAACGTTATATATCCTAGCCTAAGGCAACCTAACTTGTAGAATGTAATATTTTACAACAGTCCTGTCGCGTCGTCGCCTGCTTCTGGATGGGGACATTATATACATCTATAACATTGTATATACTAACCTAACGCAACCTAACATCTGGGATGTAATATTTTACAATATTCCTGGCATGTCGGACCCTACGTCTCCGTGGGTACATTATATACGTCTATAACGTTGTATATCCTAACCTAACGCAACCTAACATCTGGGATGTAATATTTTAAAACATTCCTGGCATGTCGGTCCCTACGTCTCGATGGGAACGTTATATACGTCTATAACGATATATATCCTAACCTAAGGGTACCTTACATCTCGGATGTAATTTTTTACAACATTCCTGGTATGTCGGGCCCTACTTCTCGGTGGGAACATTGTATACGTCTATAACGATATATATCCTAGCCTAAGGCAACCTAACATGAAGGAATGTAATATTTTACAACATTCCTGTCGTGTCGTCGCCTGCTTCTCGATGGGGACATTCTATACGTCTATAACGTTGTATATCCTAACCTAAGGGAACCTAACATCTCGGGTGTAATATTTTAGAACATTCCTGACGCGTCAGTCCCCATTTCTCGGTGGGAACATTATATACTTCTATAACGTTATATATCCTAGCCTAACGCAACCCAACTTGTAGAATGTAATATTTTACAACATTCCTGGCGTGTCGTCGCCTACTTCTCGATGGGGACATTATATACATCTATAACGTTGTATATTCTAACCTATCGCAACCTAACATCTGGGATTTAATATTTTAGAACATTCCTGGCATGTAGGTCCCTACTTCTCGGTGGGAACATTCTATACGTCTATAACGTTGTATATCCTAACCTAAGGGAACCTAACATCTCGGGTGTAATATTTTAGAACATTCCTGACGCGTCAGTCCCTATTTCTCGGTGGGAACATTATATACGTCTATAACGTTATATATCCTAGCCTAAGGCAACCCAACTTGTAGAATGTAATATTTTACAACATTCCTGGCGTGTCGTCGCCTACTTCTCGATGGGGACATTATATACATCTATAACGTTGTATATCATAACCTAATGCAACCTAACACCTCGGATGTAATATTTTACAACATTCCTGGCATGTCGGTCCCTACTTCTGGGTGGGAGCATACTATATGTCTGTAACGTTGTATATCCTAACCTAAGGGAACCTAACATCTCGGATATAATATTTTAAAACATCTCGGATTTAATATTTTACAACATTCCTGGCATGTAGGTCCCTACTTCTCGGTGGGAACATTATATACGTCTATAACGTTATATATCCTAGCCTACGGCAACCTAACTTGTCGAATGTAATATTTTACAACATTCCTGGCGTGTCGTCGCCTACTTCTCGATGGGGACATTATATACATCTATAACGTTGTATATCCTAACCTAAGGCAACCTAACATCTCGGATGTAATATTTTACAACATTCCTGGCATGTCGGTCCCTACGTCTCCGTGGGTACATTATATACGTCTATAACGTTGTATATCCTAACCTAACGCAACCTAACATCTCGGATGTAATATTTTACAACATTCCTGGCGTGTCGTCGCCTACTTCTGGATGGGGACATTATATACATCTATAACGTCATATATCCTAGCCTAAGGGAACCTAACATCTCGGGTGTAATATTTTACAACATTCCTGGCGTGTCGTTGCCTACTTCTCGATGGGGACATTATATACATCTATAACATTGTATACCCTAACCTAAGGCAACCTAACATATCGGATGTAATATTTTACAACATTCTGGCGTGTCGTCGCCTGCTTCTCCATGGGGACATTATATACGTCTATAACCTTGTATATACTAACCTAACGCAACCTAACATCTGGGATGTAATATTTTACAACATTCCTGGCGTATCGTCGCCTACTTCTGGATGGGGACATTATATACATCTATAACGTCATATATCCTAACCTAAGGGAACCTAACATCTCGGGTGTAATATTTTACAACATTCCTGGCGTGTCGTTGCCTACTTCTCGATGGGGACATTATATACATCTATAACGTTGTATATCCTAACCTAAGGCAACCTAACATCTCGGATGTAATATTTTACAATATTCCTGTCATGTCGTCTCCTGCATCTCGATGGGGACATTATATACGTCTATAACGTTGAATATCCTAACCTAAAGCAACCTAACATCTGGGATGTAATATTTTACAACATTCCTGGCATGTCGGTCCCTACTTCTCGGTGGAAACAATGTATACGTCTATAACGACATATATCCTAGCCTAAGGCAACCCAACATGTAGAATGTAATATTTAACAACATTGCTGGCGTGTCGTCGCCTACTTCTGGATGGGGACATTATTTACATCTATAACGTTATATATCCTAACCTAAGGGAACCTAACATCTCGGGTGTAATATTTTACAACATTCCTGGCGTGTCGTCGCCTACTTCTCGATGGGGACATTATATACATCTATAACGTTGTATATTCTAACCTAACGCAACCTAACATCTGGGATTTAATATTTTAGAACATTCCTGGTATGTAGGTCCCTACTTCTCGGTGGGAACATTCTATACGTCTATAACGTTGTATATCCTAACCTAAGGGAACCTAACATCTCGGGTGTAATATTTTAGAACATTCCTGACGCTTCAGTCCCTATTTCTCGGTGGGAACATTATATACGTCTATAACGTTATATATCCTAGCCTAAGGCAACCCAACTTGTAGAATGTAATATTTTACAACATTACTGGCGTGTCGTCGCCTACTTCTCGATGGGGACATTATATACATCTATAACGTTGTATATCATAACCTAATGCAACCTAACACCTCGGATGTAATATTTTACAACATTCCTGGCATGTCGGTCCCTACTTCTGGGTGGGAGCATACTATATGTCTGTAACGTTGTATATCCTAACCTAAGGGAACCTAACATCTCGGATGTAATATTTTAAAACTTTCCTGGCATGTCGGTCCCTGCGTGTCGGTGGGATCATTATATACGTCTATAACGATATAAATCCTAACCTAAGGCAACCTAACATCTCGGATGTAATATTTTACAACATTCCTGTCATATCGTCTCCTGCATCTCGATGGGGACATTATATACGTCTATAACGTTGAATATCCTAACCTAAAGCAACCTAACATCTCGGATTTAATATTTTACAACATTCCTGGCATGTAGGTCCCTACTTCTCGGTGGGAACATTATATACGTCTATAACGATATATATCCTAGCCTAAGGCAACCTAACATGTCGAATGTAATATTTTACAACATTCCTTTCGTGTCGTCGCCTGCTTCTCGATGGGTACATTATATACGTCTATAACGTTGTATATTGTAACCTAACGCAACCCAACATCTGGGATGTAATATTTTACAACATTCCTGGCGTGTCGTCGCCTACTTCTGGATGGGGACATTATATACATCTATAACGTCATATATCCTAGCCTAAGGGAACCTAACATCTCGGGTGTAATATTTTACAACATTCCTGGCGTGTCGTCGCCTACTTCTCGATGGGGACATTATATACATCTATAACGTTGTATATCCTAACCTAAGGCAACCTAACACATCGGATGTAATATTTTACGACATTCTGGCGTGTCGTCGCCTGGTTCTTCATGGGGACATTATATACGTCTATAACCTTGTATATACTAACCTAACGCAACCTAACATCTGGGATGTAATATTTTACAACATTCCTGGCGTGTCGTCGCCTACTTCTGGATGGGGACATTATATACATCTATAACGTCATATATCCTAACCTAAGGGAACCTAACATCTCGGGTGTAATATTTTACAACATTCCTGTCGTGTCGTCGCCTGCTTCTCGACGGGGACATTCTATACGTCTATAACGTTGTATATCCTAACCTAACGCAACCTAACATCTGGGATGTAATATTTTACAACATTCCTGGCGTGTCGTCGCCTACTTCTGGATGGGGACATTATATACAACTATAACGTCATATATCCTAGCCTAAGGGAACCTAACATCTCGGGTGTAATATTTTACAACATTCCTGGCGTGTCGTTGCCTACTTCTCGATGGGGACATTATATACATCTATAACGTTGTATATCCTAACCTAAGGCAACCTAACATATCGGATGTAATATTTTACAACATTCTGGCGTGTCGTCGCCTGCTTCTCCATGGGGACATTATATACGTCTATAACCTTGTATATACTAACCTAACGCAACCTAACATCTGGGATGTAATATTTTACAACATTCCTGGCGTGCCGTCGCCTACTTCTCGATGGGGACATTATATACATCTATAACGTTGTATATTCTAACCTATCGCAACCTAACATTTGGGATTTAATATTTTAGAACATTCCTGGCATGTAGGTCCCTACTTCTCGGTGGGAACATTCTATACGTCTATAACGTTGTATATCCTAACCTAAGGGAACCTAACATCTCGGGTGTAATATTTTAGAACATTCCTGACGCGTCAGTCCCTATTTCTCGGTGGGAACATTATATACGTCTATAACGTTATATATCCTAGCCTAAGGCAACCCAACTCGTAGAATGTAATATTTTACAACATTCCTGGCGTGTCGTCGCCTACTTCTCGATGGGGACATTATATACATCTATAACGTTGTATATCATAACCTAATGCAACCTAACACCTCGGATGTAATATTTTACAGCATTCCTGGCATGTCGGTCCCTACTTCTCGGTGGGAGCACACTATATGTCTGTAACGTTGTATATCCTAACCTAAGGGAACCTAACATCTCGGATATAATATTTTAAAACTTTCCTGGCATGTCGGTCCCTGTGTGTCGGTGGGATCATTATATACGTCTATAACGATATATATCCTAACCTAAGGCAACCTAACATTTCGGATGTAATATTTTACAACATTCCTGGCATGTCGGTCACTAGTTCTCGGTGGGAACATTATATACGTCTGTAACGATATATACCCTAACCTAAGGCAACCTAACATCTCGGATTTAATATTTTACAACATTCCTGGCATGTAGGTCCCTACTTCTCGGTGGGAACATTATATACGTCTATAACGTTATATATCCTAGCCTAAGGCAACCTAACATGTCGAATGTAATATTTCACAACATTCCTGTCGTGTCGTCGCCTGCTCCTCGATGGGTACATTATATACGTCTATAACGTTGTATATTCTAACCTAACGCAACCCAACATCTGGGATGTAATATTTTACAACATTCCTGGCGTGTCGTCGCCTACTTCTGGATGGGGACATTATATACATCTATAACGTCATATATCCTAGCCTAAGGGAACCTAACATCTCGGGTGTAATATTTTACAACATTCCTGGCGTGTCGTCGCCTACTTCTCGATGGGGACATTATATACATCTATAACGTTGTATATCCTAACCTAAGGCAACCTAACACATCGGATGTAATATTTTACGACATTCTGGCGTGTCGTCGCCTGGTTCTTCATGGGGACATTATATACGTCTATAACCTTGTATATACTAACCTAACGCAACCTAACATCTGGGATGTAATATTTTACAACATTCCTGGCGTGTCGTCGCCTACTTCTGGATGGGGACATTATATACATCTATAACGTCATATATCCTAACCTAAGGGAACCTAACATCTCGGGTGTAATATTTTACAACATTCCTGTCGTGTCGTCGCCTGCTTCTCGATGGGGACATTCTATACGTCTATAACGTTGTATATCCTAACCTAAGGGAACCTAACATCTCGGGTGTAATATTTTACAACATTCCTGACGCGTCAGTCCCTATTTCTCGGTGGGAACGTTATATACGTCTATAACGTTATATATCCTAGCCTAAGGCAACCTAACTTGTAGAATGTAATATTTTACAACAGTCCTGTCGCGTCGTCGCCTGCTTCTGGATGGGGACATTATATACATCTATAACATTGTATATACTAACCTAACGCAACCTAACATCTGGGATGTAATATTTTACAATATTCCTGGCATGTCGGTCCCTACGTCTCCGTGGGTACATTATATACGTCTATAACGTTGTATATCCTAACCTAACGCAACCTAACATCTGGGATGTAATATTTTAAAACATTCCTGGCATGTCGGTCCCTACGTCTCGATGGGAACGTTATATACGTCTATAACGATATATATCCTAACCTAAGGGTACCTTACATCTCGGATGTAATTTTTTACAACATTCCTGGTATGTCGGGCCCTACTTCTCGGTGGGAACATTGTATACGTCTATAACGATATATATCCTAGCCTAAGGCAACCTAACATGAAGGAATGTAATATTTTACAACATTCCTGTCGTGTCGTCGCCTGCTTCTCGATGGGGACATTCTATACGTCTATAACGTTGTATATCCTAACCTAAGGGAACCTAACATCTCGGGTGTAATATTTTAGAACATTCCTGACGCGTCAGTCCCCATTTCTCGGTGGGAACATTATATACTTCTATAACGTTATATATCCTAGCCTAACGCAACCCAACTTGTAGAATGTAATATTTTACAACATTCCTGGCGTGTCGTCGCCTACTTCTCGATGGGGACATTATATACATCTATAACGTTGTATATTCTAACCTATCGCAACCTAACATCTGGGATTTAATATTTTAGAACATTCCTGGCATGTAGGTCCCTACTTCTCGGTGGGAACATTCTATACGTCTATAACGTTGTATATCCTAACCTAAGGGAACCTAACATCTCGGGTGTAATATTTTAGAACATTCCTGACGCGTCAGTCCCTATTTCTCGGTGGGAACATTATATACGTCTATAACGTTATATATCCTAGCCTAAGGCAACCCAACTTGTAGAATGTAATATTTTACAACATTCCTGGCGTGTCGTCGCCTACTTCTCGATGGGGACATTATATACATCTATAACGTTGTATATCATAACCTAATGTAACCTAACACCTCGGATGTAATATTTTACAACATTCCTGGCATGTCGGTCCCTACTTCTGGGTGGGAGCATACTATATGTCTGTAACGTTGTATATCCTAACCTAAGGGAACCTAACATCTCGGATATAATATTTTAAAACATCTCGGATTTAATATTTTACAACATTCCTGGCATGTAGGTCCCTACTTCTCGGTGGGAACATTATATACGTCTATAACGTTATATATCCTAGCCTACGGCAACCTAACTTGTCGAATGTAATATTTTACAACATTCCTGGCGTGTCGTCGCCTACTTCTCGATGGGGACATTATATACATCTATAACGTTGTATATCCTAACCTAAGGCAACCTAACATCTCGGATGTAATATTTTACAACATTCTGGCGTGTCGCCGCATGCTTCTCGATGGGGACATTATATACGTCTATAACGTTGTATATACTAACCTAACGCAACCTAACATCTGGGATGTAATATTTTACAACATTCCTGGCATGTCGGTCCCTACGTCTCCGTGGGTACATTATATACGTCTGTAACGTTGTATATCCTAACCTAACGCAACCTAACGTCTGGGATGTAATATTTTAAAACAATCCTGGAATGTCGGTCCCTACGTCTCGGTGGGAACATTATATACGTCTATAACGATATATATCCTAACCTAAGGCAACCTAACACCTCGGATGTAATATTTTACAACATTCCTGGCATGTCGGTCCCTACGTCTCCGTGGGTACATTATATACGTCTATAACGTCGTATATCCTAACCTAACGCAACCTAACATCTCGGATGTAATATTTTACAACATTCCTGGCGTGTCGTCGCCTACTTCTGGATGGGGACATTATATACATCTATAACGTCATATATCCTAGCCTAAGGGAACCTAACATCTCGGGTGTAATATTTTACAACATTCCTGGCGTGTCGTTGCCTACTTCTCGATGGGGACATTATATACATCTATAACATTGTATACCCTAACCTAAGGCAACCTAACATATCGGATGTAATATTTTACAACATTCTGGCGTGTCGTCTCCTGCTTCTCCATGGGGACATTATATACGTCTATAACCTTGTATATACTAACCTAACGCAACCTAACATCTGGGATGTAATATTTTACAACATTCCTGGCGTATCGTCGCCTACTTCTGGATGGGGACATAATATACATCTATAACGTCATATATCCTAACCTAAGGGAACCTAACATCTCGGGTGTAATACTTTACAACATTCCTGTCGTGTCGTCGCCTGCTTCTCGATGGGGACATTCTATACGTCTATAACGTTGTATATCCTAACCTAAGGGAACCTAACATCTCGGGTGTAATATTTTAGAACATTCCTGACGCGTCAGTCCCTATTTCTCGGTGGGAACATTATATACGTCTATAACGTTATATATCCTAGCCTAAGGCAACCTAACTTGTAGAATGTAATATTTTACAACATTCCTGGCGTGTCGTCGCCTACTTCTCGATGGGGACAATATATACATCTATAACGTTGTATATCCTAACCTAAGGCAACCTAACATCTCGGATGTAGTATTTTACAACATTCCTGGCATGTCGGTCCCTAATTTTCGGTGGGAACATTGTATACGTCTATAACGATATATATTCTAGCCTAAGGCAACCTAATATGTCGAATGTAATATTTTACAACATTCCTGTCGTGTCGTCGCCTGCTTCTCGATGGGGACATTATATACGTCTGTAACGTTGTATATTCTAACCTTACTCAACCTAACATCTGGGATGTAATATTTTACAACATTCCTGGCGTGTCGTCGCCTACTTCTGGATGGGAACATTATATACATCTATAACGTCATATATCCTATCCTAAGGGAACCTAACATCTCGGGTGTAATATTTTACAACATTCCTGGCGTGTCGTTGCCTACTTCTCGATGGGGACATTATATACATCTATAACGTTGTATATCCTAACCTAAGGCAACCTAACATATCGGATGTAATATTTTACAGCATTCTGGCGGGTCGTCGCCTGCTTCTCCATGGGGACATTATATACGTCTATAACCTTGTATATACTAACCTAACGCAACCTAACATCTGGGATGTAATATTTTAAACATTCCTGGCGTGTCGTCGCCTACTTCTGGATGGGGACATTATATACATCTATAACGTCATATATCCTAGCCTAAGGGAACCTAACATCTCGGGTGTAATATTTTACAACATTCCTGGCGTGTCGTCGCCTACTTCTCGATGGGGACATTATATACATCTATAACGTTGTATATCCTAACCTAAGGCAACCTAACACATCGGATGTAATATTTTACGACATTCTGGCGTGTCGTCGCCTGGTTCTTCATGGGGACATTATATACGTCTATAACCTTGTATATACTAACCTAACGCAACCTAACATCTGGGATTTAATATTTTAGAACATTCCTGGTATGTAGGTCCCTACTTCTCGGTGGGAACATTCTATACGTCTATAACGTTGTATATCCTAACCTAAGGGAACCTAACATCTCGGGTGTAATATTTTAGAACATTCCTGACGCTTCAGTCCCTATTTCTCGGTGGGAACATTATATACGTCTATAACGTTATATATCCTAGCCTAAGGCAACCCAACTTGTAGAATGTAATATTTTACAACATTACTGGCGTGTCGTCGCCTACTTCTCGATGGGGACATTATATACATCTATAACGTTGTATATCATAACCTAATGCAACCTAACACCTCGGATGTAATATTTTACAACATTCCTGGCATGTCGGTCCCTACTTCTGGGTGGGAGCATACTATATGTCTGTAACGTTGTATATCCTAACCTAAGGGAACCTAACATCTCGGATGTAATATTTTAAAACTTTCCTGGCATGTCGGTCCCTGCGTGTCGGTGGGATCATTATATACGTCTATAACGATATAAATCCTAACCTAAGGCAACCTAACATCTCGGATGTAATATTTTACAACATTCCTGTCATATCGTCTCCTGCATCTCGATGGGGACATTATATACGTCTATAACGTTGAATATCCTAACCTAAAGCAACCTAACATCTCGGATTTAATATTTTACAACATTCCTGGCATGTAGGTCCCTACTTCTCGGTGGGAACATTATATACGTCTATAACGATATATATCCTAGCCTAAGGCAACCTAACATGTCGAATGTAATATTTTACAACATTCCTTTCGTGTCGTCGCCTGCTTCTCGATGGGTACATTATATGTCTATAACGTTGTATATTGTAACCTAACGCAACCCAACATCTGGGATGTAATATTTTACAACATTCCTGGCGTGTCGTCGCCTACTTCTGGATGGGGACATTATATACATCTATAACGTCATATATCCTAGCCTAAGGGAACCTAACATCTCGGGTGTAATATTTTACAACATTCCTGGCGTGTCGTCGCCTACTTCTCGATGGGGACATTATATACATCTATAACGTTGTATATCCTAACCTAAGGCAACCTAACACATCGGATGTAATATTTTACGACATTCTGGCGTGTCGTCGCCTGGTTCTTCATGGGGACATTATATACGTCTATAACCTTGTATATACTAACCTAACGCAACCTAACATCTGGGATGTAATATTTTACAACATTCCTGGCGTGTCGTCGCCTACTTCTGGATGGGGACATTATATACATCTATAACGTCATATATCCTAACCTAAGGGAACCTAACATCTCGGGTGTAATATTTTACAACATTCCTGTCGTGTCGTCGCCTGCTTCTCGACGGGGACATTCTATACGTCTATAACGTTGTATATCCTAACCTAAGGGAACCTAACATCTCGGGTGTAATATTTTACAACATTCCTGACGCGTCAGTCCCTATTTCTCGGTGGAAACGTTATATACGTCTATAACGTTATATATCCTAGCCTAAGGCAACCTAACTTGTAGAATGTAATATTTTACAACAGTCCTGTCGCGTCGTCGCCTGCTTCTGGATGGGGACATTATATACATCTATAACATTGTATATACTAACCTAACGCAACCTAACATCTGGGATGTAATATTTTACAATATTCCTGGCATGTCGGTCCCTACGTCTCCGTGGGTACATTATATACGTCTATAACGTTGTATATCCTAACCTAACGCAACCTAACATCTGGGATGTAATATTTTAAAACATTCCTGGCATGTCGGTCCCTACGTCTCGATGGGAACGTTATATACGTCTATAACGATATATATCCTAACCTAAGGGTACCTTACATCTCGGATGTAATTTTTTACAACATTCCTGGTATGTCGGGCCCTACTTCTCGGTGGGAACATTGTATACGTCTATAACGATATATATCCTAGCCTAAGGCAACCTAACATGAAGGAATGTAATATTTTACAACATTCCTGTCGTGTCGTCGCCTGCTTCTCGATGGGGACATTCTATACGTCTATAACGTTGTATATCCTAACCTAAGGGAACCTAACATCTCGGGTGTAATATTTTAGAACATTCCTGACGCGTCAGTCCCTATTTCTCGGTGGGAACATTATATACGTCTATAACGTTATATATCCTAGCCTAAGGCAACCCAACTTGTAGAATGTAATATTTTACAACATTCCTGGCGTGTCGTCGCCTACTTCTCGATGGGGACATTATATACATCTATAACGTTGTATATCATAACCTAATGCAACCTAACACTTCGGATGTAATATTTTACAACATTCCTGGCATGTCGGTCCCTACTTCTGGGTGGGAGCATACTATATGTCTGTAACGTTGTATATCCTAACCTAAGGGAACCTAACATCTCGGATATAATATTTTAAAACATCTCGGATTTAATATTTTACAACATTCCTGGCATGTAGGTCCCTACTTCTCGGTGGGAACATTATATACGTCTATAACGTTATATATCCTAGCCTAAGGCAACCTAACATGTCGAATGTAATATTTCACAACATTCCTGTCGTGTCGTCGCCTGCTCCTCGATGGGTACATTATATACGTCTATAACGTTGTATATTCTAACCTAACGCAACCTAACATCTGGGATGTAATATTTTACAACAGTCCTGGCGTGTCGTCGCCTACTTCTGGATCGGGACATTATATACATCTATAACGTCATATATCCTAACCTAAGGGAACCTAACATCTCGGGTGTAATATTTTACAACATTCCTGTCGTGTCGTCGCCTGCTTCTCGATGGGGACATTCTATACGTCTATAACGTTGTATATCCTAACCTAAGGGAACCTAACATCTGGGATGTAATATTTTACAACATTCCTGGCATGTCGGTCCCTACGTCTCCGTGGGTACATTATATACGTCTATAACGTTGTATATCCTAACCTAACGCAACCTAACATCTGGGATGTAATATTTTAAAACATTCCTGGCATGTCGGTCTCTACGTCTCGGTGGGAACGTTATATACGTCTATAACGATATATATCCTAAGCTAAGGGTACCTTACATCTCGGATGTAATATTTTACAACATTCCTGGCGCTTCGGCTGCTACTTTTCGGTGGGAACATTATATACGTCTATAACGTTACATATCCTAACGTATGACAACATAACATCTCGGATGTTATATTTTACAACATTCCTGCCGATTCCGAGCCTGCTTCTCGATGGGGACTTTATATACATCTATAACGTTGTATATCCTAACCTAAGGCAACCTAACATATCGGATGTAATATTTTACAACATTCCTGGCGTGTCGTCGCCTGCTTCTCCATGGGGACATTATATACGTCTATAACCTTGTATATACTAACCTAACGCAACCTAACATCTGGGATGTAATATTTTACAACTTTCCTGGCGTGTCGTTGCCTACTTCTCGATGGGGACATTATATACATCTATAACGTTGTTTATCATAACCTAAGGCAACCTAACATCTCGGATGTAATATTTTACAACATTCCTGGTATGCCGGGCCCTACTTCTCGGTGGGAACATTATATACGTCTATAACGTTACATATCCTAACGTATGGCAACATAACATCTCGGATGTTAAATTTTACAACATTCCTGCCGCTTCTGCGCCTGCTTCTCGATGGGGACTTTATATACATCTATAATGTTGTATATCCTAACCTAAGGCAACCTAACATATCGGATGTAATATTTTACAGCATTCTGGCGGGTCGTCGCCTGCTTCTCCATGGGGACATTATATACGTCTATAACCTTGTATATACTAACCTAACGCAACCTAACATCTGGGATGTAATATTTTAAACATTCCTGGCGTGTCGTCGCCTACTTCTCGGTGGGAACATTGTATACGTCTATAACGATATATATCCTAGCCTAAGGCAACCTAACAAGTCGAATGTAATATTTTACAACATTCCTTTCGTGTCGTCGCCTGCTTCTCGATGGGTACATTATATACGTCTATAACGTTGTATATTGTAACCTAACGCAACCCAACATCTGGGATGTAATATTTTACAACATTCCTGGCGTGTCGTCGCCTACTTCTGGATGGGGACATTATATACATCTATAACGTCATATATCCTAGCCTAAGGGAACCTAACATCTCGGGTGTAATATTTTACAACATTCCTGGCGTGTCGTCGCCTACTTCTCGATGGGGACATTATATACATCTATAACGTTGTATATCCTAACCTAAGGCAACCTAACACATCGGATGTAATATTTTACGACATTCTGGCGTGTCGTCGCCTGGTTCTTCATGGGGACATTATATACGTCTATAACCTTGTATATACTAACCTAACGCAACCTAACATCTGGGATGTAATATTTTACAACATTCCTGGCGTGTCGTCGCCTACTTCTGGATGGGGACATTATATACATCTATAACGTCATATATCCTAACCTAAGGGAACCTAACATCTCGGGTGTAATATTTTACAACATTCCTGTCGTGTCGTCGCCTGCTTCTCGATGGGGACATTCTATACGTCTATAACGTTGTATATCCTAACCTAAGGGAACCTAACATCTCGGGTGTAATATTTTACAACATTCCTGACGCGTCAGTCCCTATTTCTCGGTGGGAACGTTATATACGTCTATAACGATATATATCCTAGCCTAAGGCAACCTAACATGAAGGAATGTAATATTTTACAACATTCCTGTCGTGTCGTCGCCTGCTTCTCGTTGGGGACATTCTATACGTCTATAACGTTGTATATCCTAACCTAAGGGAACCTAACATCTCGGGTGTAATATTTTAGAACATTCCTGACGCGTCAGTCCCCATTTCTCGGTGGGAACATTATATACTTCTATAACGTTATATATCCTAGCCTAACGCAACCCAACTTGTAGAATGTAATATTTTACAACATTCCTGGCGTGTCGTCGCCTACTTCTCGATGGGGACATTATATACATCTATAACGTTTTATATCATAACCTAATGCAACCTAACACCTCGGATGTAATATTTTACAACATTCCTGGCATGTCGGTCACTGGGTCTCGGTGGGAACATTATATACGTCTGTAACGATATATACCCTAACCTAAGGCAACCTAACACCTCGCATTTAATATTTTACAACATTCCTGGCATGTAGGTCCCTACTTCTCGGTGGGAACATTATATACGTCTACAACGTTATATATCCTAGCCTACGGCAACCTAACTTGTCGAATGTAATATTTTACAACATTCCTGGCGTGTCGTCGCCTACTTCTCGATGGGGACATTATATACATCTATAACGTTATATATCCTAACCTAAGGCAACCTAACATCTCGGATGTAGTATTTTACAACATTCCTGGCATGTCGGTCCCTACTTCTCGGTGGGAACGTTATATACGTCTATAACGATATATATCCTAACCTAAGGGACCCTTACATCTCGGATGTAATATTTTACAACATTCCTGGCATGTCGTGGACCTACTTCTCGGTGGGAAAATTGTATACGTCTATAGCGATATATATCCTAGCCTAAGCCAACCTAACATGTCGAATGTAATATTTTACAACATTCCTGTCGTGTCGTCGCCTGCTTCTCGATGGGTACATTATATACGTCTATAACGTTGTATATTCTAACCTAACGCAACCTAACATCCGGGATGTAATATTTTACAACATTCCTGGCGTGTCGTCGCCTACTTCTGGATGGGGACATTATATACATCTATAACGTCATATATCCTAACCTAAGGGAACCTAACATCTCGGGTGTATTTTTTTACAACATTCCTGTCGTGTCGTCGCCTACTTCTCGATGGGGACATTATATACATCTATAACGTTGTTTATCATAACCTAAGGCAACCTAACATCTCGGATGTAATATTTTACAACATTCCTGACGCGTCAGTCCCTATTTCTCGGTGGGAACGTTATATACGTCTATAACGATATATATCCTAGCCTAAGGCAACCTAACATGAAGGAATGTAATATTTTACAACATTCCTGTCGTGTCGTCGCCTGCTTCTCGATGGGGACATTCTATACGTCTATAACGTTGTATATCCTAACCTAAGGGAACCTAACATCTCGGGTGTAATATTTTAGAACATTCCTGACGCGTCAGTCCCCATTTCTCGGTGGGAACATTATATACTTCTATAACGTTATATATCCTAGCCTAACGCAACCCAACTTGTAGAATGTAATATTTTACAACATTCCTGGCGTGTCGTCGCCTACTTCTCGATGGGGACATTATATACATCTATAACGTTTTATATCATAACCTAATGCAACCTAACACCTCGGATGTAATATTTTACAACATTCCTGGCATGTCGGTCACTGGGTCTCGGTGGGAACATTATATACGTCTGTAACGATATATACCCTAACCTAAGGCAACCTAACACCTCGCATTTAATATTTTACAACATTCCTGGCATGTAGGTCCCTACTTCTCGGTGGGAACATTATATACGTCTACAACGTTATATATCCTAGCCTACGGCAACCTAACTTGTCGAATGTAATATTTTACAACATTCCTGGCGTGTCGTCGCCTACTTCTCGATGGGGACATTATATACATCTATAACGTTGTATATCCTAACCTAAGGCAACCTAACATCTCGGATGTAATATTTTACAACATTCTGGCGTGTCGCCGCCTGCTTCTCGATGGGGACATTATATACGTCTATAACGTTGTATATACTAACCTAACGCAACCTAACATCTGGGATGTAATATTTTACAACATTCCTGGCATGTCGGTCCCTACGTCTCCGTGGGTACATTATATACGTCTGTAACGTTGTATATCCTAACCTAACGCAACCTAACGTCTGGGATGTAATATTTTAAAACATTCCTGTCATGTCGGTCCCTACGTCTCGGTGGGAACATTATATACGTCTATAACGTCATATATCCTAACCTAAGGGAACCTAACATCTCGGGTGTAATATTTTACAACATTCCTGTCGTGTCGTCGCCTGCTTCTCGATGGGGACATTCTATACGTCTATAACGTTGTATATCCTAACCTAAGGGAACCTATCATCTCGGGTGTAATATTTTAGAACATTCCTGACGCGTCAGTCCCTATTTCTCGGTGGGAACATTATATACGTCTATAACGTTATATATCCTATCCTAAGGCAACCTAACTTGTAGAATGTAATATTTTACAACATTCCTGGCGTGTCGTCGCCTACTTCGCGATGGGGACAATATATACATCTATAACGTTGTATATCCTAACCTAAGGCAACCTAACATCTCGGATGTAGTATTTTACAACATTCCTGGCATGTCGGTCCCTACTTCTCGGTGGGAACGTTATATACGTCTATAACGATATATATCCTAACCTAAGGGACACTTACATCTCGGATGTAATATTTTACAACATTCCTGGCATGTCGTGGACCTACTTCTCGGTGGGAAAATTGTATACGTCTATAGCGATATATATCCTAGCCTAAGCCAACCTAACATGTCGAATGTAATATTTTACAACATTCCTGTCGTGTCGTCGCCTGCTTCTCGATGGGTACATTATATACGTCTATAACGTTGTATATTCTAACCTAACGCAACCTAACATCCGGGATGTAATATTTTACAACATTCCTGGCGTGTCGTCGCCTACTTCTGGATGGGGACATTATATACATCTATAACGTCATATATCCTAACCTAAGGGAACCTAACATCTCGGGTGTATTTTTTTACAACATTCCTGTCGTGTCGTCGCCTACTTCTCGATGGGGACATTATATACATCTATAACGTTGTTTATCATAACCTAAGGCAACCTAACATCTCGGATGTAATATTTTACAACATTCCTGGTATGCCGGGCCCTACTTCTCGGTGGGAACATTATATACGTCTATAACGTTACATATCCTAACGTATGGCAACATAACATCTCGGATGTTATATTTTACAACATTCCTGCCGCTTCTGCGCCTGCTTCTCGATGGGGACTTTATATACATCTATAACGTTGTATATCCTAACCTAAGGCAACCTAACATATCGGATGTAATATTTTACAGCATTCTGGCGGGTCGTCGCCTGCTTCTCCATGGGGACATTATATACGTCTATAACCTTGTATATACTAACCTAACGCAACCTAACATCTGGGATGTAATATTTTAAACATTCCTGGCGTGTCGTCGCCTACTTCTCGGTGGGAACATTGTATACGTCTATAACGATATATATCCTAGCCTAAGGCAACCTAACATGTCGAATGTAATATTTTACAACATTCCTTTCGTGTCGTCGCCTGCTTCTCGATGGGTACATTATATACGTCTATAACGTTGTATATTGTAACCTAACGCAACCCAACATCTGGGATGTAATATTTTACAACATTCCTGGCGTGTCGTCGCCTACTTCTGGATGGGGACATTATATACATCTATAACGTCATATATCCTAGCCTAAGGGAACCTAACATCTCGGGTGTAATATTTTACAACATTCCTGGCGTGTCGTCGCCTACTTCTCGATGGGGACATTATATACATCTATAACGTTGTATATCCTAACCTAAGGCAACCTAACACATCGGATGTAATATTTTACGACATTCTGGCGTGTCGTCGCCTGGTTCTTCATGGGGACATTATATACGTCTATAACCTTGTATATACTAACCTAACGCAACCTAACATCTGGGATGTAATATTTTACAACATTCCTGGCGTGTCGTCGCCTACTTCTGGATGGGGACATTATATACATCTATAACGTCATATATCCTAACCTAAGGGAACCTAACATCTCGGGTGTAATATTTTACAACATTCCTGACGCGTCAGTCCCTATTTCTCGGTGGGAACGTTATATACGTCTATAACGATATATATCCTAGCCTAAGGCAACCTAACATGAAGGAATGTAATATTTTACAACATTCCTGTCGTGTCGTCGCCTGCTTCTCGATGGGGACATTCTATACGTCTATAACGTTGTATATCCTAACCTAAGGGAACCTAACATCTCGGGTGTAATATTTTAGAACATTCCTGACGCGTCAGTCCCCATTTCTCGGTGGGAACATTATATACTTCTATAACGTTATATATCCTAGCCTAACGCAACCCAACTTGTAGAATGTAATATTTTACAACATTCCTGGCGTGTCGTCGCCTACTTCTCGATGGGGACATTATATACATCTATAACGTTTTATATCATAACCTAATGCAACCTAACACCTCGGATGTAATATTTTACAACATTCCTGGCATGTCGGTCACTGGGTCTCGGTGGGAACATTATATACGTCTGTAACGATATATACCCTAACCTAAGGCAACCTAACACCTCGCATTTAATATTTTACAACATTCCTGGCATGTAGGTCCCTACTTCTCGGTGGGAACATTATATACGTCTACAACGTTATATATCCTAGCCTACGGCAACCTAACTTGTCGAATGTAATATTTTACAACATTCCTGGCGTGTCGTCGCCTACTTCTCGATGGGGACATTATATACATCTATAACGTTGTATATCCTAACCTAAGGCAACCTAACATCTCGGATGTAATATTTTACAACATTCTGGCGTGTCGCCGCCTGCTTCTCGATGGGGACATTATATACGTCTATAACGTTGTATATACTAACCTAACGCAACCTAACATCTGGGATGTAATATTTTACAACATTCCTGGCATGTCGGTCCCTACGTCTCCGTGGGTACATTATATACGTCTGTAACGTTGTATATCCTAACCTAACGCAACCAAACGTCTGGGATGTAATATTTTAAAACATTCCTGGCATGTCGGTCCGTACGTCTCGGTGGGAACATTATATACGTCTATAACGTCATATATCCTAACCTAAGGGAACCTAACATCTCGGGTGTAATATTTTACAACATTCCTGTCGTGTCGTCGCCTGCTTCTCGATGGGGACATTCTATACGTCCATAACGTTGTATATCCTAACCTAAGGGAACCTATCATCTCGGGTGTAATATTTTAGAACATTCCTGACGCGTCAGTCCCTATTTCTCGGTGGGAACATTATATACGTCTATAACGTTATATATCCTATCCTAAGGCAACCTAACTTGTAGAATGTAATATTTTACAACATTCCTGGCGTGTCGTCGCCTACTTCGCGATGGGGACAATATATACATCTATAACGTTGTATATCCTAACCTAAGGCAACCTAACATCTCGGATGTAGTATTTTACAACATTCCTGGCATGTCGGTCCCTACTTCTCGGTGGGAACGTTATATACGTCTATAACGATATATATCCTAACCTAAGGGACCCTTACATCTCGGATGTAATATTTTACAACATTCCTGGCATGTCGTGGACCTACTTCTCGGTGGGAAAATTGTATACGTCTATAGCGATATATATCCTAGCCTAAGCCAACCTAACATGTCGAATGTAATATTTTACAACATTCCTGTCGTGTCGTCGCCTGCTTCTCGATGGGTACATTATATACGTCTATAACGTTGTATATTCTAACCTAACGCAACCTAACATCCGGGATGTAATATTTTACAACATTCCTGGCGTGTCGTCGCCTACTTCTGGATGGGGACATTATATACATCTATAACGTCATATATCCTAACCTAAGGGAACCTAACATCTCGGGTGTATTTTTTTACAACATTCCTGTCGTGTCGTCGCCTACTTCTCGATGGGGAATTTCTATACGTCTATAACGTTGTATATCCTAACCTAAGGGAACCTAACATCTCGGGTGTAATATTTTAGAACATTCCTGACGCGTCAGTCCCTATTTCTCGGTGGGAACATTATATACGTCTATAACGTTATATATCCTAGCCTAAGGCAACCCAACTTGTAGAATGTAATATTTTACAACATTCCTGGCGTGTCGTCGCCTACTTCTCGATGGGGACATTATATACATCTATAACGTTGTATATCATAACCTAATGCAACCTAACACCTCGGATGTAATATTTTACAACATTCCTGGCGTGTCGTCGCCTGCTTCTCCATGGGGACATTATATACGTCTATAACCTTGTATATACTAACCTAACGCAACCTAACATCTGGGATGTAATATTTTACAACTTTCCTGGCGTGTCGTTGCCTACTTCTCGATGGGGACATTATATACATCTATAACGTTGTTTATCATAACCTAAGGCAACCTAACATCTCGGATGTAATATTTTACAACATTCCTGGTATGCCGGGCCCTACTTCTCGGTGGGAACATTATATACGTCTATAACGTTACATATCCTAACGTATGGCAACATAACATCTCGGATGTTATATTTTACAACATTCCTGCCGCTTCTGCGCCTGCTTCTCGATGGGGACTTTATATACATCTATAACGTTGTATATCCTAACCTAAGGCAACCTAACATATCGGATGTAATATTTTACAGCATTCTGGCGTGTCGTCGCCTGCTTCTCCATGGGGACATTATATACGTCTATAACCTTGTATATACTAACCTAACGCAACCTAACATCTGGGATGTAATATTTTAAACATTCCTGGCGTGTCGTCGCCTACTTCTCGGTGGGAACATTGTATACGTCTATAACGATATATATCCTAGCCTAAGGCAACCTAACATGTCGAATGTAATATTTTACAACATTCCTTTCGTGTCGTCGCCTGCTTCTCGATGGGTACATTATATACGTCTATAACGTTGTATATTGTAACCTAACGCAACCCAACATCTGGGATGTAATATTTTACAACATTCCTGGCGTGTCGTCGCCTACTTCTGGATGGGGACATTATATACATCTATAACGTCATATATCCTAGCCTAAGGGAACCTAACATCTCGGGTGTAATATTTTACAACATTCCTGGCGTGTCGTCGCCTACTTCTCGATGGGGACATTATATACATCTATAACGTTGTATATCCTAACCTAAGGCAACCTAACACATCGGATGTAATATTTTACGACATTCTGGCGTGTCGTCGCCTGGTTCTTCATGGGGACATTATATACGTCTATAACCTTGTATATACTAACCTAACGCAACCTAACATCTGGGATGTAATATTTTACAACATTCCTGGCGTGTCGTCGCCTACTTCTGGATGGGGACATTATATACATCTATAACGTCATATATCCTAACCTAAGGGAACCTAACATCTCGGGTGTAATATTTTACAACATTCCTGTCGTGTCGTCGCCTGCTTCTCGATGGGGACATTCTATACGTCTATAACGTTGTATATCCTAACCTAAGGGAACCTAACATCTCGGGTGTAATATTTTAGAACATTCCTGACGCGTCAGTCCCCATTTCTCGGTGGGAACATTATATACTTCTATAACGTTATATATCCTAGCCTAACGCAACCCAACTTGTAGAATGTAATATTTTACAACATTCCTGGCGTGTCGTCGCCTACTTCTCGATGGGGACATTATATACATCTATAACGTTTTATATCATAACCTAATGCAACCTAACACCTCGGATGTAATATTTTACAACATTCCTGGCATGTCGGTCACTGGGTCTCGGTGGGAACATTATATACGTCTGTAACGATATATACCCTAACCTAAGGCAACCTAACACCTCGCATTTAATATTTTACAACATTCCTGGCATGTAGGTCCCTACTTCTCGGTGGGAACATTATATACGTCTATAACGTTATATATCCTAGCCTACGGCAACCTAACTTGTCGAATGTAATATTTTACAACATTCCTGGCGTGTCGTCGCCTACTTCTCGATGGGGACATTATATACATCTATAACGTTGTATATCCTAACCTAAGGCAACCTAACATCTCGGATGTAATATTTTACAACATTCTGGCGTGTCGCCGCCTGCTTCTCGATGGGGACATTATATACGTCTATAACGTTGTATATACTAACCTAACGCAACCTAACATCTGGGATGTAATATTTTACAACATTGCTGGCATGTAGGTCCCTACTTCTCGGTGGGAACATTCTATACGTCTATAACGTTGTATATCCTAACCTAAGGGAACCTAACATCTCGGGTGTAATATTTTAGAACATTCCTGTCGCGTCAGTCCCTATTTCTCGGTGGGAACATTATATACGTCTATAACGATATGTATCCTAACCTAAGGCAACCTAACACCTCGGATGTAATATTTTACAACATTCCTGGCATGTCGGTCCCTACGTCTCCGTGGGTACATTATATACGTCTATAACGTTGTATATCCTAACCTAAGGGAACCTAACATCTGGGATGTAATATTTTACAACATTCCTGGCATGTCGGTCCCTACGTCTCGGTGGGAACGTTATATACGTCTATAACGATATATATCCTAACCTAAGGGTACCTTACATCTCGGATGTAATATTTTACAACATTCCTGGCGCTTCGGCTGCTACTTTCCGGTGGGAACATTATATACGTCTATAACGTTACATATCCTAACGTATGGCAACATAACATCTCGGATGTTATATGTTACAACATTCCTGCCGATTCCGAGCCTGCTTCTCGATGGGGACTTTATATACATCTATAACGTTGTATATCCTAACCTAAGGCAACCTAACATATCGGATGTAATATTTTACAACATTCTGGCGTGTCGTCGCCTGCTTCTCCATGGGGACATTATATACGTCTATAACCTTGCATATACTAACCTAACGCAACCTAACATCTGGAATGTAATATTTTACAACATTCCTGGCGTGTCGTCGCCTACTTCTGGATGGGGACATTATATACATCTATAACGTCATATATCCTAACCTAAGGGAACCTAATATCTCGGGTGTAATATTTTACAACATTCCTGTCGTGTCGTCGCCTGCTTATCGATGGGGACATTCTATACGTCTATAACGTTGTATATCCTAACCTAAGGGAACCTAACATCTCGGGTGTAATATTTTAGAACATTCCTGACGCGTCAGTCCCTATTTCTCGGTGGGAACATTATATACGTCTATAACGTTATATATCCTAGCCTAAGGCAACCCAACTTGTAGAATGTAATATTTTACAACATTCCTGGCGTGTCGTCGCCTACTTCTCGATGGGGACAATATATACATCTATAACGTTGTATATCCTAACCTAAGGCAACCTAACATCTCGGATGTAGTATTTTACAACATTCCTGGCATGTCGGTCCCTACTTCTCGGTGGGAACATTGTGTACGTCTATAACGATATATATCCTAGCCTAAGGCAACCTGACATGTCGAATGTAATATTTTACTACATTCCTGTCGTGTCGTCGCCTGCTTCTCGATGGGGACATTATATACGTCTATAACGTTGTATATTCTAACCTATCGCAACCTAACATCAGGTATGTAATATTTTACAACATTCCTGGTATGTCGGGCCCTACTTCTCGGTGGGAACATTATATACGTCTATAACGTTACATATCCTAACGTATGGCAACATAACATCTCGGATGTTATATTTTACAACATTCCTGCCGCTTCCGCGCCTGCTTCTCGATGGGGACTTTATATACATCTATAACGTTGTATATCCTAACCTAAGGCAACCTAACATATCGGATGTAATATTTTACAGCATTCTGGCGTGTCGTCGCCTGCTTCTCCATGGGGACATTATATACGTCTATAACCTTGTATATAATAACCTAACGCAACCTAACATCTGGGATGTAATATTTTACAATATTCCTGGCATGTCGGTCCCTACGTCTCCGTGGGTACATTATATACGTCTATAACGTTGTATATCCTAACCTAACGCAACCTAACATCTGGGATGTAATATTTTAAAACATTCCTGGCATGTCGGTCCCTACGTCTCGGTGGGAACGTTATATACGTCTATAACGTTATATATCCTAGCCTAAGGCAACCTAACATCTCGGATGTAATATTTTACAACATTCCTGGCGTGTCGTCGCCTACTTCTCGATGGGGACATTATATACATCTATAACGCTGTATATCCTAACCTAAGGCAACCTAACATCTCGGATGTAATATTTTACAACATTCCTGGCATGTCGGTCCCTACTTCTTGGTGGAAACATTGTATACGTCTATAGCTATATATATACTACTCTAAGGCAACCTAACATCTCGGATGTAATATTTTACAACATTCCTGACGCGTCGGTTCCTAATTCTCGGTGGGAACATTATATACGTCTATAACGTTATATATCCTAGCCTACGGCGCCTAACTTGTCGAATGTAATATTTTACAACATTCCTGGCGTGTCGTCGCCTACATCTCGATGGGGACATTATATACATCTATAACGTTGTATATCCTAACCTAAGGCAACCTAACATCTCGGATGTAATATTTTACAACATTCCTGGCGTGTCGTTGCCTGCTTCTCGATGGGGACTTTATAAACGTCTATAACGTTATATATCCTAACCTAACGCAACCTAACATCTGGGATGTAATATTTATAACATTCCTGGCATGTCGGGCCCTACGTCTCGGTGGGAACGTTGAATACGTCTATAACGATATATATCCTAACCTAAGGGAACCTTACATCTCGGATGTAATATTTTACAACATTCCTGGCATGTCGGGCCCTACTTCTCGATGGGAACATTGTATACGTCTATAACGTTGTATATCCTAACCTAAGGGAACCTAACATCTCGGGTGTAATATTTTAGAACATTCCTGACGCGTCAATCCCTATTTCTCGGTGGGAACATTATATACGTCTATAACGTTATATATCCTAGCCTAAGGCAACCCAACTTGTAGAATGTAATATTTTACAACATTCCTGGCGTGTCGTCGCCTACTTCTCGATGGGGACACTATATACATCTATAACGTTGTATATCATAACCTAATGCAACCTAACACCTCGGATGTAATATTTTACAACATTCCTGGCATGTCGGTCCCTACTTCTCGGTGGGAGCATACTATATGTCTATAACGTTGTATATCCTAACCTAAGGGAACCTAACATCTCGGGTGTAATATTTTACAACATTCCTGTCGTGTCGTCGCCTGCTTCTCGATGGGGACATTCTATACGTCTATAACGTTGTATATCCTAACCTAAGGGAACCTAACATCTCGGGTGTAATATTTTAGAACATTCCTGACGCGTCAGTCCCTATTTCTCGGTGGGAACATTATATACGTCTATAACGTTATATATCCTAGCCTAAGGCAACCTAACTTGTAGAATGTAATATTTTACAACAGTCCTGGCGTGTCGTCGCCTACTTCTGGATGGGGACATTATATACATCTATAACGTCATATATCCTAACCTAAGGGAAACAACATCTCGGGTGTAATATTTTACAACATTCCTGGCATGTCGGTCCCTACTTCTCGGTGGAAACATTGTATACGTCTATAACGATATATATCCTAGCCTAAGGCAACCTAACATCTCAGATGTAATATTTTACAACATTCTGGCGTGTCGTCGCCTGCTTCTCGATGGGGACATTATATACGTCTATAACGTTGTATATCCTAACCTAACGCAACCTAATATCTGGGATGTAATATTTTACAACATTCAAGGCATGTCGATCACTACGCTTCGATGGGAACATTATATACGTCTGTAACGATATATATCCTGACCAAAGGGAACCTCACATCTCGGATGTAATATTTTACAACATTCCTGGCATGTCGGGCCCTACTTCTCGATGGGAACATTGTGTACGTCTATAACGATATATATCCTAGCCTAAGGCAACCTAACATGTCGAATGTAATATTTTACAACATTCCTGTCGTGTCGTCGCCTACTTCTCGATGGGGACATTATATACATCTATAACGTTGTATATCCTAACCTAAGGCAACCTAACATCTCGGATGTAATATTTTACAACATTCCTGGCGTGTCGTTGCCTGCTTCTCGATGGGGACTTTATAAACGTCTATAACGTTATATATCCTAACCTAACGCAACCTAACATCTGGGATGTAATATTTATAACATTCCTGGCATGTCGGGCCCTACGTCTCGGTGGGAACGTTGAATACGTCTATAACGATATATATCCTAACCTAAGGGAACCTTACATCTCGGATGTAATATTTTACAACATTCCTGGCATGTCGGGCCCTACTTCTCGATGGGAACATTGTATACGTCTATAACGTTGTATATCCTAACCTAAGGGAACCTAACATCTCGGGTGTAATATTTTAGAACATTCCTGACGCGTCAGTCCCTATTTCTCGGTGGGAACATTATATACGTCTATAACGTTATATATCCTAGCCTAAGGCAACCTAACTTGTAGAATGTAATATTTTACAACAGTCCTGGCGTGTCGTCGCCTACATCTGGATGGGGACATTATATACATCTATAACGTCATATATCCTAACCTAAGGGAAACAACATCTCGGGTGTAATATTTTACAACATTCCTGGCATGTCGGTCCCTACTTCTCGGTGGAAACATTGTATACGTCTATAACGATATATATCCTAGCCTAAGGCAACCTAACATCTCAGATGTAATATTTTACAACATTCTGGCGTGTCGTCGCCTGCTTCCCGATGGGGACATTATATACGTCTATAACGTTGTATATCCTAACCTAACGCAACCTAATATCTGGGATGTAATATTTTACAACATTCAAGGCATGTCGATCACTACGCTTCGATGGGAACATTATATACGTCTGTAACGATATATATCCTGACCAAAGGCAACCTAACATCTCGGATGTAATAGTTGACAACATTCCTGACGCGTCGGCCCCTATTTCTCGGTGGGAACATTATATACGTCTCTATCTTTGTATATCCTAACCTAAGGGAACCTAACATCTCGGGTGTAACATTCTACAACATTCCTGGCGCGTCGGCGCCTACTTCGCGGTGGGAGCATTATATACGTCTATAACTTTATATATCCCAACCTAAGGCAACCTAATTTCTCGGATGTAATATTTTACTACATTCCTGGCACGTCGGCCCCTACTTCTCTGTGGTAACATTATATACGCCTATAACGCTACATATCCTAGTATAAGGCAACCTAATATCTCGGATGTAGTATTTTCCCACATTCCTGGCGCGTCGGCCCCTAACTTATCGGTGGGAACATTATATACGTCTACAACGCTATATATCCTAGCCTAAGGCAAACTAACATGTCGAATGTAATATTTCACAACATTCCTGGCGGGTCGGCCCCACTTCTCGGTGGGAACATTATAAACGTCTATAACGTAATATATACTAACCTAACCCATTTTGCCCCTCGGTGATATTGTTTTACAGAATCCCGGCCGTGTCGGATCGTACTTCTCGGTGGGGACATTATATACGTCCATAACCTTATATATCCCAACCTAAGGCCGCCTAACATCTCGGATGCAGTATTTTACAACATTCCTGGCGTGCCGGCCCCTAAATCTCGGTGGGAACATTATATACGTCTAGAACGTAATATAACATAACCTAACCCATCTATCCCCCCGTTGGTAATGTTTTACAGAATACCGGTCGTTTCGTCCCGTACATCTCGGTGGGGACATTATATGCGTCTATAACGTTATATATCCCAACCTAAGGCAACATAACATCTCGGATGTAGTATTTCACAACATTCCTGGCGGGTCGGCCCCACTTCTCGGTGGGAACATTATATACTTTTATAACGCAATGTAACCTAACCTAACCCATCTAGACCCTCGCTGGTAATGTTTTACAGAATCTCGTTCGTGTCGCCCCGTACGTCTCTGTGCGGACATTATATGCGTCTGTATCGTTATATATCCTAACCTAAGACAACTTAACATCTCGAATGTAGTATTTTCCAACATTCCTGGCGGGTCGGCCCCTACTTCTCGGTGGGAACATTATATACGTCTATAACGTAATAGATCCTAACCTAACCCATCTAGACCCTCGCTGGTAATGTTTGACAGAATCCCGTTCGTGTCGTGCCCTACGTCTCGGTGCGGACATTATATACGTCTATAACGTTATTTTCCTATCCTAAGGCAACCTAACCTCTCGAATGTAGTATTTTCCCACATTTCTGGGGGGTCGGCCCCTACTTCTCGGTGGACACATTATATACGTCTATATCGTAATATAGCCTAACCTAACCAATCTAGATCCTAGCTGGTAATGTTTTACAGAATCCCGTTCGTGTCGTCCCGTACGTCTCGGAGGGCACATTATATACGTCTATAACGAAATATAACCTAACCTAACCCGTCTTTCACCTCGGTGATAATGCTTTACAGAATCCCATCCGTGTCGGACCGTACTTCTCGTTGTGGACATTATATACGTCTAGAACGGTATATAACCCAACCCAGGGCAACCTAACATCCCGAATGTAATATTTTCCTATATTCCTGGCGGGTCCGCCTCTACTTCTCGTTGGGAACATTATATACGTCTATAACCTAATATAACCTAACTTAACCCATCTAGACCCTCGCAGGTAATGTTTTACAGCATCCCGGTCGTGTCGGCCTGTACTTCTCGGTGGGGACATTATATTCGTCTATAACGTTATATATCCTAACGTAAGGCAACCTAACATCTCGAATGTAGTATTTTCCAACATTTCTGTCGGGTTGGCCCCTACTTCTCGGTGGGCACATTATATACGTCTATAACGTTATATATCCTAACCTGAGGCAACCTAACATGTCGAATGTAGTATATCACCACATTCCTGGCACGTGGCCCCTACTTCTCGGTGGGAACATTATATACGTCTATAATGTTACATATCCTAGCCTAAGGCACCCTAACATGTCGAATGTAATATTTTACAACATTCCCGGCACTTCGGCCCCTACTTCTCGTGGGGCACGTTATATACGTCTATATCGCTATATATCCTAGCTTAAGGCAACCTAACATGTCGAATGTAATATTTTACAACATTCCCGTCACTTCGGTCCCTACTTCTCTGTGGTAACATTATATACGTCTATAACTTTATATATCCTAGCCTGAGGCAACCTAACATCTCGGATGTAATATTTTACTACATACCTGGCACGTCGGCCGCTACTTCTCGGTGGGAACATTATATACGTCTATAACGATATATATCCTAGCCTAAGGCAACCCAACATGTAGAATGTAATATTTTACAACATTCCTGGCGTGTCGTCGCCTACTTCTCGATGGGGACATTATACACATCTATAACGTTGTATATCCTAACCTAAGGCAACCTAACATCTCGGATGTAATATTTTACAACATTCCTGACGCGTCGGTCCCTATTTCTCGGTGGGAACATTATATACGTCTATAACGTTATATATCCTAGCCTACGGCAACCTAACTTGTCGAATGTAATACTTTACAACATTCCTGGCGTGTGGTCGCCTACTTCTCGATGGGGACATTATATATATCTATAACGTTGTATATCCTAACCTAAGGCAACCTAACATCTCGGATGTAATATTTTACAACATTCTGGCGTGTCGTCGCCTGCTTCTCGATGGGGACACTATATACGTCTATAACGATATATATCCTAACCTAAGGGAACCTAACATCTCGGGTGTAATGTTTTACAACATTCCTGACACGTCGTCGCCTGCTTCTCGATGGGGACATTATATACGTCTATAATGTTGTATATCCTAACCTAAGCAACCTAACATCTTGGATGTAATATTTTACAACATTCCTGGCATGTCGGTCACTATGTCTCGGTGGGAACGTTATATACGTCTATAACGATATATATCCTAACCTAGGGGAACCTTACATCTCGGATGTAATATTTTACAACATTCCTGGCATGTCGGTCTCTACTTCTCGGTGGGAACATTGTATACGTCTATAACGATATATATCCTAGCCTAAGGCAGCCTAACATGTCGAATGTAATCTTTTACAACATTCCTAGCGTGTCGTCGCCCGCTTCTCGATGGGGACATTATATGCGTCTATAACGTTGTATATTCTAACCTAACGCAACCTATCATCTGGGATGTAATATTTTACAACATTCCTGGCGTGTCGTCGCCTACTTCTGGATGGGGACATTATATACATCTATAACGTTATATATCTTAACCTAAGGGAACCTAACATCTCGAATGTAATATTTTACAACATTCCTGGCATGTCGGTCCCTACTTCTCGGTGGAAACATTGTATACGTCTATAACGATGTATATACTACTCTAAGGCAACCTAACATCTCGGATGTAATATTTCACAACATTCCTGACGCGTCGATCCCTATTTCTCGGTGGGAACATTATATACGTCTATAACGTTATATATCCTAACCTACGGCAACCTAACTTGTCGAATGTAATATTTTACAACATTCCTGGCGTGTGGTCGCCTACTTCTCGATGGGGACATTATATACATCTATAACGTTGTATATCCTAACCTAAGGCAACCTAACATCTCGGATGTAATATTTTACAACATTCTGGCGTGCCGTCGCCTGCTTCTCGATGGGGACATTATATACGTCTGTAACGTTGTATATTCTAACCTAACGCAACCTAACATCTGGGATGTAATATTTTACAACATTCCTGGCATGTCGGTCCCTACGTCTCCGTGGGTGCATTATATACGTCTGTAACGTTGTATATCCTAACCTAACGCAACCTAACATCTGGGATGTAATATTTTACAACATTCCTGGCGTGTCGTAGCCTACTTCTGGATGGGGACATTATATACGTCTATAACGTTGTATATCCTAACCTAAGGCAACCTAAAATCTGGGATGTATTATTTTACAACATTCCTGGCATGTCGGTACCTACGTCTCGGTGGGAACATTCTATATGTCTATAACGTTGTATATCCTAACCTAAGCGAACCTAACATCTCGGGTGTAATATTTTACATCATTCCTGACGCGTCGGCCCCTATTTCTCGGTGGGAACATTATATACGTCTATAACGTTATATATTATAACCAAAGGCAACCTAACATCTCTACCGTAATATTTTACAACATTCCTGGCGTGACGGCTCCTACTTCTCGATGGGGACATTATATACATCTATAACGTTATATATCTTAACCTAAGGGAACCTAACATCTCGGATGTAATATTTTACAACATTCCTGGCATGTCGGTCCCTACTTCTCGGTGGAAACTTTGTTTACGTCTATAACGATGTATATACTACTCTAAGGCAACCTAACATCTCGGATGTAATATTTTACAACATTCCTGACGCGTCGGTCCCTATTTCTCGGTGGGAACATTATATACGTCTATAACGTTATATATCCTAGCCTACGGCAACCTAACTTGTCGAATGTAATACTTTACAACATTCCTGGCGTGTGGTCGCCTACTTCTCGATGGGGACATTATATACATCTATAACGTTGTATATCCTAACCTAAGGCAACCTAACATCTCGGATGTAATATTTTACAACATTCTGGCGTGTCGTCGCCTGCTTCTCGATGGGGACCCTATATACGTCTATAACGTTATATATCCTAACCTAAGGGAACCTAACATCTCGGGTGTAATGTTTTACAACATTCCTGACACGTCGTCGCCTGCTTCTCGATGGGGACATTATATACGTCTATAATGTTGTATATCCTAACCTAAGCAACCTAACATCTTGGATGTAATATTTTACAACATTCCTGGCATGTCGGTCACTATGTCTCGGTGGGAATGTTATATACGTCTATAACGATATATATCCTAACCTAGGGGAACCTTACATCTCGGATGTAATATTTTACAACATTCCTGGCATGTCGGTCACTATGTCTCGGTGGGAACGTTATATACGTCTATAACGATATATATCCTAACCTAGGGGAACCTTACATCTCGGATGTAATATTTTACAACATTCCTGGCATGTCGGTCTCTACTTCTCGGTGGGAACATTGTATACGTCTATAACGATATATATCCTAGCCTAAGGCAGCCTAACATGTCGAATGTAATCTTTTACAACATTCCTAGCGTGTCGTCGCCCGCTTCTCGATGGGGACATTATATGCGTCTATAACGTTGTATATTCTAACCTAACGCAACCTATCATCTGGGATGTAATATTTTACAACATTCCTGGCGTGTCGTCGCCTACTTCTGGATGGGGACATTATATACATCTATAACGTTATATATCTTAACCTAAGGGAACCTAACATCTCGAATGTAATATTTTACAACATTCCTGGCATGTCGGTCCCTACTTCTCGGTGGAAACATTGTATACGTCTATAACGATGTATATACTACTCTAAGGCAACCTAACATCTCGGATGTAATATTTCACAACATTCCTGACGCGTCGATCCCTATTTCTCGGTGGGAACATTATATACGTCTATAACGTTATATATCCTAACCTACGGCAACCTAACTTGTCGAATGTAATATTTTACAACATTCCTGGCGTGTGGTCGCCTACTTCTCGATGGGGACATTATATACATCTATAACGTTGTATATCCTAACCTAAGGCAACCTAACATCTCGGATGTAATATTTTACAACATTCTGGCGTGCCGTCGCCTGCTTCTCGATGGGGACATTATATACGTCTGTAACGTTGTATATTCTAACCTAACGCAACCTAACATCTGGGATGTAATATTTTACAACATTCCTGGCATGTCGGTCCCTACGTCTCCGTGGGTGCATTATATACGTCTGTAACGTTGTATATCCTAACCTAACGCAACCTAACATCTGGGATGTAATATTTTACAACATTCCTGGCGTGTCGTAGCCTACTTCTGGATGGGGACATTATATACGTCTATAACGTTGTATATCCTAACCTAAGGCAACCTAAAATCTGGGATGTATTATTTTACAACATTCCTGGCATGTCGGTACCTACGTCTCGGTGGGAACATTCTATATGTCTATAACGTTGTATATCCTAACCTAAGCGAACCTAACATCTCGGGTGTAATATTTTACATCATTCCTGACGCGTCGGCCCCTATTTCTCGGTGGGAACATTATATACGTCTATAACGTTATATATTATAACCAAAGGCAACCTAACATCTCTACCGTAATATTTTACAACATTCCTGGCGTGACGGCTCCTACTTCTCGATGGGGACATTATATACATCTATAACGTTATATATCTTAACCTAAGGGAACCTAACATCTCGGATGTAATATTTTACAACATTCCTGGCATGTCGGTCCCTACTTCTCGGTGGAAACTTTGTTTACGTCTATAACGATGTATATACTACTCTAAGGCAACCTAACATCTCGGATGTAATATTTTACAACATTCCTGACGCGTCGGTCCCTATTTCTCGGTGGGAACATTATATACGTCTATAACGTTATATATCCTAGCCTACGGCAACCTAACTTGTCGAATGTAATACTTTACAACATTCCTGGCGTGTGGTCGCCTACTTCTCGATGGGGACATTATATACATCTATAACGTTGTATATCCTAACCTAAGGCAACCTAACATCTCGGATGTAATATTTTACAACATTCTGGCGTGTCGTCGCCTGCTTCTCGATGGGGACACTATATACGTCTATAACGATATATATCCTAACCTAAGGGAACCTAACATCTCGGGTGTAATGTTTTACAACATTCCTGACACGTCGTCGCCTGCTTCTCGATGGGGACATTATATACGTCTATAATGTTGTATATCCTAACCTAAGCAACCTAACATCTTGGATGTAATATTTTACAACATTCCTGGCATGTCGGTCACTATGTCTCGGTGGGAATGTTATATACGTCTATAACGATATATATCCTAACCTAGGGGAACCTTACATCTCGGATGTAATATTTTACAACATTCCTGGCATGTCGGTCTCTACTTCTCGGTGGGAACATTGTATACGTCTATAACGATATATATCCTAGCCTAAGGCAGCCTAACATGTCGAATGTAATCTTTTACAACATTCCTAGCGTGTCGTCGCCCGCTTCTCGATGGGGACATTATATACGTCTATAACGTTGTATATTCTAACCTAACGCAACCTATCATCTGGGATGTAATATTTTACAACATTCCTGGCGTGTCGTCGCCTACTTCTGGATGGGGACATTATATACATCTATAACGTTATATATCTTAACCTAAGGGAACCTAACATCTCGAATGTAATATTTTACAACATTCCTGGCATGTCGGTCCCTACTTCTCGGTGGAAACATTGTATACGTCTATAACGATGTATATACTACTCTAAGGCAACCTAACATCTCGGATGTAATATTTTACAACATTCCTGACGCGTCGATCCCTATTTCTCGGTGGGAACATTATATACGTCTATAACGTTATATATCCTAACCTACGGCAACCTAACTTGTCGAATGTAATATTTTACAACATTCCTGGCGTGTGGTCGCCTACTTCTCGATGGGGACATTATATACATCTATAACGTTGTATATCCTAACCTAAGGCAACCTAACATCTCGGATGTAATATTTTACAACATTCTGGCGTGCCGTCGCCTGCTTCTCGATGGGGACATTATATACGTCTGTAACGTTGTATATACTAACCTAACGCAACCTAACATTTGGGATGTAATATTTTACAACATTGCTGACGCGTCAGCCCCTATTTCTTGGTGGGATCATTCTATACGTCTATAACGTTGTATATCCTAACCTAAGGGGACCTAACATCTCGGGTGTAATATTTGACAACATTCCTGGCATGTCGGTCCCTACTTCTCGGTGGGAACATTGTATACGTCTATAACGTTATATATCCTAGCCTACGGCAACCTAACTTGTCGAATGTAATACTTTACAACATTCCTGGCGTGTGGTCGCCTACTTCTCGATGGGGACATTATATACATCTATAACGTTGTATATCCTAACCTAAGGCAACCTAACATCTCGGATGTAATATTTTACAACATTCTGGCGTGTCGTCGCCTGCTTCTCGATGGGGATACTATATACGTCTATAACGATATATATCCTAACCTAAGGGAACCTAACATCTCGGGTGTAATGTTTTACAACATTCCTGACACGTCGTCGCCTGCTTCTCGATGGGGACATTATATACGTCTATAATGTTGTATATCCTAACCTAAGCAACCTAACATCTTGGATGTAATATTTTACAACATTCCTGGCATGTCGGTCACTACGTCTCGGTGGGAACGTTATATACGTCTATAACGTTGTATATCCTAACCTAAGGTAACCCAACATCTCGGATGTAATATTTGACAACATTCCTGGCGTGTCGGACCGCACGTCGCGGTCGGAACATTCTATACGTCTATAACGTTGTATATCCTAACCTAAGGGAACCTAACATCTCGGGCGTAATATTTTACAACATTGCTGGCATGTCGGTCCCTACGTCTCGGTGGGGACATTATATACGTCTATAACGATATATATCCTAACCTAAGGCAACCTAACATCTCGGACGTAATAGTTGGCAACATTCCTGGCGTGTCGGCCCCTATTTCTCGGTGGGAACATTATATACGTCTATAGCGTTATATATCCTACCCTATGGCGACCTAACATGTCGAATGTAATATTTTACATCATTCCCTCCGTGTCGGCCACTAGTTCTCGGTGGTAACATTACATACGACTATAACGGTATATATCGTAGCCTAAGGCAACCTAACATCTCGGATGTAATATTTTACAACATTCCTGGCATTTCGACCCGTAGTTCTCGGTGGTAACATTATATACGTCTATAACGTTATATATCCTATCCTAAGGCAACCTAACATCTCGGATGTAATATTTGACAACATTCCTGACGCGTCGGCCCATATTTCTCGGTGGGGACCTTATATACATCTGTATCGTTGTATATCCTAACCTACGCCAACCTAACATGTCGAATGTAATATTTTACAACATTCCTGGCGTGTCGTCGCCTACTTCTCGATGGGGACATTATATACATCTATAACGTTGTATATCCTAGCCTAAGGCAACTAAACATGTCGAATGTAATATTTTACAACATTCCTGGCGTGTCGTCGCCTACTTCTAGATGGGGACATTATATACATCTATAACGTTGTATATCCTAACCTAAGGCAACCTGACATCTCGGATGTAATATTTTACGACATTCCTGGCATGTCGGTCACTACGTCTCGATGGGGACATTATATACGTCTATAACGTTGTATATGCTAACCTAAGGCAAACCTAATATCTCGAATGTAATATTGTACAACATTCCTGGCATGCCGGTCCCTACTTCTCTATGGGAACATTGTATACGTCAATAACGATATATGTCCTAGCCTATTGCAACCTAACATCTCTTATGTAATGTTTTACAGCATTCCTGGCGTGTCGTCGCCTGCTTCTCGCTGGGGACATTATATACGTCTATATCGTTATATATCCTAGCCTAAGGCAACCTAACATGTCGGATGTAATATTTTACAACATTCCTGGCGTGTCGTCGCCTACTTCTCGATGGGGACATTATATACATCTATAACGTTGTATATCCTAACCTAAGGCAACCTAACATCTCGAATGTAATATTTTACAACATTCCTGGCATATCGGTCCCTACTTCTCGGTGGGAACATTGTATACGTCTATAACGATATATATCCTAACCTAAGGCAACCTAACATCTCCGGTGTAATATTTTACAACATTCCTGACGCGTTGGCACCTATTTCTCGGTGGGAATATTATATACGTCTATAGCTTTATATATCCTAGCCTAAGGCGACCTAACATGTCGGATGTAACATTTTACATCATTCCTGGCGTGTCGGCCCGTAGTTCTCGGTGGTAACATTGCATACGTCTATAACGTTGTATATCCTAGCCTATGGCAACCTAACATGTCGAATGTAATGTTTTACAACATTCCTGGCGTGTCGTCGCCTACTTCTGGATGGGGACATTATATACATCTATAACGTTGTATATCCTAACCTAAGGTAACCTAACATCTCGGATGTAATATTTGACAACATTCCTGGCGTGTCGGCCCGTACGTCTCGGTCGGAACATTCTATACGTCTATAAGGTTGTATGTCCTAACCTAAGGGAACCTAACATTTCGGATGTAATATTTTACAGCATTCCTGTCGTGTCCGCCCGTACCTCTCGGTGGGGAAATTATATACGTCTATAACGTTGTATATCCTAACCTAACGCAACCAAACATCTGGGGTGTAATATTTTACAACATTCCTGGCATGACGGTCCCTACGTGTCGGTGGGAACGTTATATACGTCTATAACGATATATATCCTAACCTAAGGGAACTTTACATCTCGGATGTAATATTTTACAACATTCCTGGCATGTCGGGCCCTACTTCTCGGTGGGAACATTGTATACGTCTATAACGATATATATCCTAGCCTAAGGCAACCTAACATGTCGAATGTAATATTTTACAACATTCCTGTCGTGTCGTCGCCTGCTTCACGATGGGGACATTATATACGTCTATAACGTTGTATATTCTAACCTAACGCAACCTAACATCTGGGATGTAACATTTTACTACATTCCTGGCGTGTCGGCCCGTAGTTCTCGGTGGTAACATTGCATACGTCTATAACGTTGTATATCCTAGCCTATGGCAACCTAACATGTCGAATGTAATGTTTTACAACATTCCTGGCGTGTCGTCGCCTACTTCTGGATGGGGACATTATATACATCTATAACGTTGTATATCCTAACCTAAGGTAACCTAACATCTCGGATGTAATATTTGACAACATTCCTGGCGTGTCGGCCCGTACGTCTCGGTCGGAACATTCTATACGTCTATAAGGTTGTGTGTCCTAACCTAAGGGAACCTAACATTTCGGATGTAATATTTTACAGCATTCCTGGCGTGTCCGCCCGTACCTCTCGGTGGGGAAATTATATACGTCTATAACGTTGTATATCCTAACCTAACGCAACCAAACATCTGGAGTGTAATATTTTACAACATTCCTGGCATGACGGTCCCTACGTGTCGGTGGGAACGTTATATACGTCTATAACGATATATATCCTCACCTAAGGGAACTTTACATCTCGGATGTAATATTTTACAACATTCCTGGCATGTCGGGCCCTACTTCTCGGTGGGAACATTGTATACGTCTATAACGATATATATCCTAGCATAAGGCAACCTAACATGTCGAATGTAATATTTTACAACATTCCTGTCGTGTCGTCGCCTGCTTCACGATGGGGACATTATATACGTCTATAACGTTGTATATTCTAACCTAACGCAACCTAACATCTGGGATGTAACATTTTACTACATTCCTGGCGTGTCGTCGCCAAATTCTGGATGGGGACATTATATACATCTATAACGTTATATATCTTAACCTAAGGGAACCTAACATCTCGGATGTAATATTTTACAACATTCCTGGCATGTCGGTCCCTACTTCTCGGTGGAAACATTGTACACGTCTATAACGATGTATATACTACTCTAAGGCAACCTAACATCTCGGATGTAATATTTTACAACATTCCTGGCGCTTCGGCTGCTACTTTTCGGTGGGAGCATTATATACGTCTATAACGTTACATATCCTAACGTATGGCAACAAAACATCTCGGATGTTACATTTTACAACATTCCTGGCGTGTCGTCGCCTGCTTCTCGATGGGGACTTTATATACGTCTATAACGTTGTATATCCTAACCTAACGCAACCGAACATCTGGGGTGTAATATTTTACAACATTCCTGGCATGTCGGTCCCTACGTGTCGGTGGGAACGTTATATACGTCTATAACGATATATATCCTAACCTAAGGGAACTTTACATCTCGGATGTAATATTTTACAACATTCCTGGCATGTCGGGCCCTACTTCTCGGTGGGAACATTGTATACGTCTATAACGATATATATCCTAGCCTAAGGCAACCTAACATGTCGAATGTAATATTTTACAACATTCCTGTCGTGTCGTCGCCTGCTTCACGATGGGGACATTATAAATGTCTATAACGTTGTATATTGTAACCTAACGCAACCTAACATCTGGGATGTAACATTTTACTACATTCCTTGCGTGTCGTCGCCAACTTCTGGATGGGGACATTATATGCGTCTATAACGTTGTATATACTAACCTAACGCAACCTAACATTTGGGATGTAATATTTTACAACATTGCTGACGCGTCAGCCCCTATTTCTTGGTGGGATCATTGTATACGTCTATAACGTTGTATATCCTAACCTAAGGGAACCTAACTTCTCGGGTGTAATATTTTACAACATTCCTGGCGCTTCGGCTGCTACGTTTCGGTGGGAACATTATATACGTCTATAACGTTACATAGCCTAACGCATGGCAAAATAATATCTCGGATGTTATATTTTACAACATTCCTGGCGTGTCGTCGCCTGCTTCTCGATGGGGACTTTATATACGTCGATAACGTTGTATATCCTAACCCAACGCAACCTATCATCTGGGATGTAATGTTTTACAACATTCTTGGCATGTCGGTTCCTACGTCTCGGTGGGAACGTTATATACGTCTATAACGATATATACCCTAACCTAGGGGAACCTTACATCTCGGATGTAATATTTTACAACATTCCTGGCATGTCGGTCTCTACTTCTCGGTGGGAACGTTGTATACGTCTATAACGATGTATATCCTAGCCTAAGGCAACCTAACATGTCGAATGTAATCTTTTACAACATTCCTAGCGTGTCGTCGCCTGCTTCTCGATGGGGACATTATATACGTCTATAACCTTGTATATACTAACCTAACGCAACTTAACATCTGGGATGTCATATTTTACAACATTCCTGGCATGTCGGTCCCTACGTCTCCGTGGTTACATTATATACGTCTATAACGTTGTATATCATAACCTAACGCAACCTAACATCTGGGATGTAATATTTTAAAACATTCCTGGCATGTCGGTCCCTACTTCTCGGTGGGAATATTGTATACGTCTATAACGATATATATCCTAGCCTAAGGCAACCTAACATGTCGAATGTAATATTTTACATCATTCCCTCCGTGTCGGCCCGTAGTTCTCTGTGGTAACATTACATACGACTATAACGGTATATATCCTAGCCTAAGGCAACCTGACATCTCGGATGTAATATCTTGCAGCATTCCTGGCGTGTCCGCCCGTACTTCTCGGTGGGGACATTATATACGTCTATAACGGTGTATACCCTAACCTAAGGGAACCTAACATCTCGGATGTAATATTTTACAACATTCTGGCGTGTCGTCGCCCGCTTCTCGATGGGGACATTATATACGTCTATAACGTTGTATATCCTAACCTAACGCAACCAAACATCTGGGGTGTAATATTTTACAACATTCCTGGCATGACGGTCCCTACGTGTCGGTGGGAACGTTATATAAGTCTATAACGATATATATCCTAACCTAAGGGAACTTTACATCTCGGATGTATTATTTTACAACATTCCTGGCATGTCGGGCCCTACTTCTCGGTGGGAACATTGTATACGTCTATAACGATATATATCCTAGCCTAAGGCAACCTAACATGTCGAATGTAATATTTTACAACATTCCTGTCGTGTCGTCGCCTGCTTCACGATGGGGACATTATATACGTCTATAACGTTGTATATTCTAACCTAACGCAACCTAACATCTGGGATGTAACATTTTACTACATTCCTGGCGTGTCGTCGCCAACTTCTGGATGGGGACATTATATACATCTATAACGTTATATATCTTAACCTAAGGGAACCTAACATCTCGGATGTAATATTTTACAACATTCCTGGCATGTCGGTCCCTACTTCTCGGTGGAAACATTGTACACGTCTATAACGATGTATATACTACTCTAAGGCAACCTAACATCTCGGATGTAATATTTTACAACATTCCTGGCGCTTCGGCTGCTACTTTTCGGTGGGAACATTATATACGTCTGTAACGTTGTATATCCTCACCTAACGCAACCTAACATCTGGGATGCAATATTTTAAAACATTCCTGGCATGTCGGTCCCTACGTCTCGGTGGGAACATTATATACGTCTATAACGATATATATCCTAACCTAAGGCAACCTAACATCTCGGATGTAATATTTTACAACATTCCTGGCGCTTCGGCTGCTACGTTTCGGTGGGAACATTATATACGTCTAAAACGTTATATACTAGCGTAAGACGACCTAACATCTCGGATGTAATATTTTTCAACATTCCTGGTGTGTCGGCACTTAGTTCTCCGTGGGAACATTATATACGTCTATAACGTTATATATCCTAACCTAAGGCAACCTAACATCTCGGATGTAATATTTTACTACATTCCTCGCACGTCGGCCCCTACATCTCGGTGGGAACATTATATACGTCTATAATGTAATATAACCTAACCTA